>CAJUYH010004802.1:0-25660 GCA_910591685.1 Galerucella tenella | reverse complement strand
ATGTTTGAAAATATCATTTTCATAACATTTTCGAATACTAAAAACACCACAGCTGGAATTGAACCGCGATACTTCACGCTTAACTATTAAATTTCCCGTGCTTCTACTCGTCTGGCTATCTCCTACGCGGTTGAAAGTATTCGAAAATGGTATGAAAATGGAATTCGACTTTTTATACATAACTATCAATTGTTTTAGTAAACCAAAGCAAATTTATAAAAATTAAAATAGCATTTGAATTTATTTTTCAACGACCTTTCCAAATCTGTTATTATTTCTTATGGACGCTATTTGATAAACAAGTTTGACAGTTTTGTACAGGAATCTCTATGTCGCATCTTATAAATAACACAGTGTATAGTCAAAAGCGCTCTAATCGTGCGGTCAAAGATGTATCAAACCATGTATCAAATCAGAAGATACGGAGGTTACCAAAATGTGAGATTATAAATATACCCGCAGAAAAAATGATGGTTGATGTTTCCGGCACACTGGTTGACGAATTTCCACTTTTTCATTCATTCTCGAAATAATCAAATTCATGTTGTCACTTTGAATTGTCAAAGTCACAAAACTGACATTTAAATAAAAACTTTGCTTGTGAAAGACTTTTTAGAATCGCTGAAAACTAAATACATATCCCACACATATCCTTTTTTTCCGTAAAAATTGCATAAGTCTGTCTTATTCATCTTACGGATTTTATGATTATTTTTTTACGTTTCTCGAAACCAATAGAAATTTTCAATTGTAGTCATTCTTATACGTTCTAGCCAATCAAAACGGTATATACTTATATACTTACATTATTTAAGCGAGATATATTGAATGTTGATTAAATGACAGCCACATGACAACGTATTTTCTAGATCCTTGTTCCATTTTTTTCCGACACATTGCTTATAAAAAGTAACAAAAAAATGGAATTGTATCTTCTCTGCTATTGGAAAACCTTTCAAATAAAAATTCAATCAACCTACTCTTCCATTTAAAAAAAAGTTGGGGGTGTCTGCAACCCCCCAGATAATTAAAAAGATAAACAAATCTCTTTGTAATATGCTCCATTGAAAGTAAAAATTGACGTATTTCAGGAATTTTGTGATAAATCTTTATTTATCAGTTGCAGAATTTGTTCCAGTTAGACTTTTCACTCTCTATATATTGAGTCGAGTGATATAAATATGTTCAACGTATTATGTTGGAATGAAATTATAAAATCTTGATAGTGATTTTGATTGTATAAAGTCAAAAGTAATCTATGGAAAGTTCGATAAATTAGATAATAATTCTCAAGTAATTTTCTTAAACTCGTTGCCATTTCGCAATAACTACTCGAACCCTTAAATCTGTCGAATGATTTTCAATTTATTTTCACTCTCTCGTGATATCATATTACTACAGATAATAATATTCCACGATATGACATTCGGTAAACAAAAATGTGAGTCATCGGATTTTGAACGATTCTGAGAAAAGCTGCATTGCACAATAGTTTGTGGGCGAGTCGCGCATTTTAAGTAGATGAGGAAAATATATATTTTTTCATGAACTCGACTTACCAATTTACTCTCTTTCATTGCGTCTTTGCATTCCAACTTCTTGTTGCATTTTTTGCAGAGCTATTTGTCTTTAATATCAATACAAATTCGAGACGTAATTCATTATTTTTTGTTATACTATTGAAAATTGAACCATATACTTTTTTTCTATTTTCATTTCAACGTTTCAGATAGGAACACTTGAAAACTGTAATTATTCTTTATAACGGTAGCCGAAAAAGTTAACATAAAAATGGATGAAAGAAAGAGATATAACTTGATACCTTTTTTGCACTGTTATTCTTCATTTTCCATTTATTGTCTCCTTTCTATTTCAATTTTTCCGTTATCTTCAATTTCTCTTTTCCCTGCCTCCTTCTCTTTTTTCTTTTCCTCGCTATGGTTCTTTTTTCTTTCTCTTCTCTATCTTCTCTTCTTTTATTTCTATCACTTCCTCGTCCTATTTCATAATATATATCACTTTTTACATGCTTTATTTTTTGCTCTCTTTCTTTTTCTCTTTTCTTCACTCTTCTGTTATCAATATGTTTCTTGTTTCTCTTTCTTTCTCTAATTATCTATTTTTTCAATCCCACTCTGTCTTTCGTTGCTATCTATATCTCGCATTATCCACCTCCCTTTGTTCCTCGTATCTGTCTTATTCTCTCTTCCTTCTTTTTGTCTATTTTTTCTTTTTTTTCTCCACTATTATTCCCCTTTCTCTTCTCTAATCCTTTTCTTCTTTCTATCTCTTACCCATTCTCTTTATTTATAATCTTTTTTTTTTTCATTATTTTTACTTTACATAATATAATCTTTATTTCATCAAATATTTTGTTTTATACAATCTGTGGATAACCACCAGCTAGTTTTTGTTTTGGTATCTGTGAATTCACATCATTAAGGCTTCAAAATAGGTTAAAATTTGTTATTCTTCTCTCATTCTAATTTACATCCCCAATCTTTCTCTCTCACCCACCTTCATTCATCCCCTTTACTTTACATGCCTTTTCTCTTTATCTATTCTTTTAACTTACATTTCTCGTTTCTCTTTTCACTGCCTTCTTCTCTCTCACACACTAATGTGGCATAAGGATAAGAAATTTAAGTAGGGCGCATTAAAATGGTTGTTAATTTGAATTAAATACTTTCAATTGATTTAAAAAAAATGGTATCCATGTTTTTAATAAAGAATTTACGGAATATATAATTTTTGTATTATTCTTTTTAGGTGGTAACTACTACTCCAGCATCAGCCAACGCAACAACATACCCTGCTGCCCCACCAACGTTAATGGAGACATATGCATCACCTCAAGCTCTCGTAGAGAGCTACCAGCCACCGTCTCACTATTATCCACCTCCAGCTGCATTTGGGCCTCCGGCGCCTACTTGTTATTCGCATCCATCTTCCAGAGCTATTCCATATATAAGTAAGTAAAGAAATTGTATTTCCTTTTTTGTTGTTGTTTTTACTTGAATATTAAAAGTAATTTTTTCTCCAGATGCATATCAAAGTAGCTGTCCGTGTCCAATGCAATCGTGTCCAAAAAACGTACATACTGGACCTCTTACTGGTGATTGTAAGAGGTCTAACATTTCAAACGATTCAATGCCTTTACCACCGGTAGCGTTGGCACTTCCCCTCGAACCAGCCAGTGCAACAGGTCCTCCGAGTCCTGCGAGAGGTTCAGCCGGAATGCCACCACCACCATCACCTGCCGGAGCAACGTATCAAGCTCCACCACCAGTATCCACCAAACAAGAATCTGATTTGACCATCGAGCAAGAACAATGTAAGACGAGGAAAGCTAGGATTGGAAAAGCTATGGTTAGGAATAACATAGCTGCTAATTTGCAGCAAAACACCATGTTATTGATGTGCGGGAATTCTCAGGATTTCGTTAAAAGGGAAATTGAGAGTCCCCAAGATGAGCTGGAGCAGAAAAGTGAATCGACCGATGAGGAAGGGAAGAAGTTTTCGGAAAAAATTGAAGAATTAAGACAAGAAGAAGCACAGATACCGATTTTGGTGCAACCGAAGGAAGAAAAAGAAACGGAACAACCTCGAGACGAATCGCCGAAGCCTCTACCTCCAGTGATAAATACAGTAGCTGAAAATGTGAAAGTTAAAAACATGAAACGGAAATTATCCATGCTTTCGGAAAAAGAACCCAGCCCAGAAGTGGCACCTTTAAAGAAGAAACAAAAATGCGGTTCCTACAAGTTGTTGATTAAAAAAGAAACGAACACTATTAGAATAAATAACGGCAAACGAAAACTTTTAGGAGAAATGTCTCAATTAGCCAAAACCAAATTTAAATTGAGAAAAAGAACGGCGAAAAGATCGAGTTGCAACCGCGAAAAAGCAGTAAAACGACGGAAAATATCAAATGTAATACCGATAAGAAACAAAAACTGTAAATCACGAGTTACTGAAACCAAAGAAAAATTGAAAAAAGTTAATTCTAAATCCATATCGGCGCCCGATGAAAAAACGCTCGCGAAAAATAACGTAGAACGAACCATAGAAAGTGTTATCAGTGACGCTAAATTAAGGACACACGAAGAAAATACCGCCAAAACCGATAAGTGCGGCAAACAAACGGTGATAAACAAAAAACGTACAAATAAAGTTGTGGTGAATAAAAAACTCAAAGTCAATCCCCAAAAAACGGAGAACAACAGAAGGAAATCCAAGTGTAGTGAGGTTGTGGTTACTCCCATCAAGCGACCACTGAGTATACCCAAATGGTCGAACGGTTGGATGTGGGAAGGAGAATCGTTCGAAGCAAAAGTATTTTTAAATGTAAGTCAAATATTTTAAAAGATTATATTATTGTAATTGAAGAATGAGTATATTATGCTAAATATACATGTAGAATAGTAAAAAATTAAATAGTTATGAAAGTATAGTTTGGCAAACCTATCTGAAGGTAAGGGGTGAGAAAACATGGCTGATATTTGTCATAAACGCACCAATGGCGTACGATATTTTATAAAAGTATTAAAAACATAAAAAACTAGTGTCTGATCGAAGGATTTTTTTGTATGATTGATTTTTGATGAACCTCTAAGGATTTGTGATGGTCACCTCAAGGAACTTCTGTTGAGACTTTTTTTTTCAAATTTTCGTGAAGACAAGTCGAAACATTATGTAATGATGCCATATTATTATATATTTATATATTGGCTTAACATCTCCGGGGGAGTAGCGCCACTTCAAAAAGCTTTCTAAATCCTAATCCTTATTCCTATGAGGTCGCTTGTAACCTCCTGTTACCACGTTGTATTGGGTCTTCCTCTCTTTCGCTCATCACAAGGTATCCATTCCATCATTGCATATATTGTTGACTTTGTACCTGCCCTCCATATAATGTCCCAACCATTTTATTCTCTGTTCCTTAATTTTTTGTACTATATCTTTTCCTATTTCAAGTGCCAATTCTACGTTTGTTCGTTTTTTATAATCATCTTTAACTTTTTTCGGTCCTAATATCATTCTCAATATATTACATTGCTGTATTCTCAATTCTTTCTTATGTTTTTTGGTCATTGTTAATGTTTCTGATCCATACATCAATACAGGTCTTATAATTGTTTTGTATACTCTCATTTTCGTCTTCTTACTTATCAATTTACTTCTTAAGCGTTTTTTATTGGTATGTAATGCTCTATTTGTGGCTGCTATTCTTTCTTTCATTTCGGTTTCTTTGTCTCCGTCATTAGATATTGCTATACCCACGTATTTTATTTTATCTACCTCTTGAAACTTATAATCTCCAATCTTAAGGGGCATCTACCAAATTCGACCTTGCACAATTATGCTTTGTATATTTTTTTGTTTCCCTACGTCCTCACGTTTAAGTTCACATAACGAAAATTTTATTAGAAATATGAAAGCTCCGCAACATGTAGGTAGCCAAGCGGTCCAAGCGGATTTTGGTTCACGTACTACTCTAGAAGCTTCGTCAGTACTGAACTGGGAGACCGCCGAGCGTTGTATCAACAATGGAACGGCACGCGACTACCGAAGCAGAGAGACAATGTCAGTCATAGAAGGATAGAAAAGCGAGAGATGGATTTTTATCCGATATTTTAGTGGTAGCAACCGAATTTCAATAAGAAATTGTACGGTCATAAGTAATTTGAGGATTCTGAGATTTTTATATAGTATTCATAAAGCTTCAAATTAGACTTCTTATCAATTAGTTTTTCCATTTAATCCATATTTAATTCTTTACAAAGGCTCAAACAAGTTCAACATTTCTACATGATATATTTTTTTCTTAATTTTCAATACATCCATTACCTCAAAATTCTTAGCCAAAAATACTTCGATATTTTGTCAAATCGCTGCCGATAGATTCCCCTTAATATGCCTGTATTCACACTTCTTTTTGAATCTCAATAGCTTTGTTTTATCCGCATTTATTTTCAGGCCAATTTTTTTTCATTCTTTCACTATTTCTTGTAGCATTTCTTCCATAATTTTCCTATTTTTTGTTACTAGTGCAACATCATCAGCGTATGCTATTAGTTGACCTGCCTTTGTTCTCTTTCCTTCACTTATCTTTTTCAATATGTAATCTAGGGCCAAATTGAAAAGTGTCGCTTACAATGAACTCCTTTGTTATATTCAAATTTTCTTGTTGTTCCTTTCTGAATTTTTATCTCCTCTACTGTTTTTGCGAATGTCATTTTTATCAATCTTCTCAGCTTGTCGCATACCCCCAGTTCCCCCCAGCCATATTATTACTTTTAGAAAAAAATTATTGAAACTTATTATTTTTTCATGTCTTTCAAGTTGAAAATCCTACTTGAATTCAATATGGATATGAAATAATTCAAAATCACCACAAAACATACTCTAATGATCATCATATCCATCAGCATTCTCATATTCATTTCTTCTTCGCAAACAAGTAAATAAAAATATAAAACTTGTTCCACACCTATATCAGTTACTTTTTGGAAAAAGTGTTGCTTTGTGATCAAGATGTGTGCTTTGATATTTATTGAAAAGTGCACCATTTCTACTTTCATCTATTAAATTCAGAATCTGGTTGGATACTACTTTTTAAATTTTTTTAATTTCGACTGACATATAAGATAATGAATTTTATCTTGTCGATCTATCATTCCATATTCTCTTTTTATAGAGTGATGAATTAACGATCGTGAGAAGATGTTATCCGGCAATGAGACATGAAGGCGGTGACAAAATCGTTCCTAAAGATTGTGTTCTCCTTAAAGCAGGACCGAGGAAGAATGATCTACCGTTTGTAGCGAAAATTGCTGCTCTCTGGGAAAATCCTGAAGATGGTAAGTTATACAAAATAAATAAGATGGGCGAAAAGTTCATTTATTTATCGGTAACAAAATGTCAAATTTCGTACTGCAAACTCGTTATTTGTTCACAAACCATTTTAAAGATTACATGTCCATATTTACAATACTAGAACTGATTATTTCAAATTATACTAAAACTTCAATTCAAAATATAAATTAACATTAAACATGTAACAATGCCTCAGGCTAGAGTACTCCACCCCAGGTAGTGGAGCTCGTCACAAATTCGCCTACCTAAAGTTTTTGAAATTTTCTGTCGATGGAGAAAGGAACAAATTTTTTATGTTCTGGCTCTTGAAAGTAGGTAGTTAGATCCAAATATCATTATTTGTAAACGTATTGTCTGATTGGGTGAAAGTTGTGTTGTAGCTCATGTTTTCTTGTCAATAACGTCAATTGTCAATGAAGTAGTTTTCCTAATTATACATGGTGAGTCATAACTATTGGGACGTAGGCTAAGGGTAGATTATTTTGACCTAACTATTGCGATAGGACGAAATATTGCTGGGGAAAAATTCAACTTTAACGCCCTTTATCTTTTTCCACAGCAGTAGTTTATCAAGGCATATTGATCCTATCACCATAATTTAGTCCAAACAATCTGCCCTTAGCCGATGCCCCAATAGTTTTGACTAACCCGGTATAGTGGATGACTCAGGAAAAACTAGTGAAACAAATTTTCAATCTCAGGCGCAATATTGACATTATCGAGTTTCAGCCAATCAGATATGGTCTTTGGATCCAATTACCAGGTTTGGTGAGCCGAGGAGCAGTTTCGATATGGACCGAAGTCCACCACTTAACGATTCCATCGTTTGTTACTGGGTGTATAATTAATATAAAATTGGATGCCATCAGGTTTTAATACAATAAAACGTAAAGCAAAAGGTGGAAAGCTAGAAATACATTATAAAAAAATTAACATCAAGTTACTAAAAATAAACAACTTACTAAATATTGAATAATTATTTATTGAACTATTCAAAATCTACATAAATAGAATATTCAAAATCCTAACAAGGAGACTAAAAAGTTATATTCAACACACCAAATTTATCATATACTATAATGATTGGCATAAAAGTCAAGAAATTCAAATAGGGAAAGAGAAATGTCAACAGTTATGCAGCATTGGCTGCTGTTCTAATTCTAATAGGATTTCAATTAGTTTTAAACGTTATTATGAAAGTCAGTATTACATTTCACAAAGTGAGTTCAACGTGTCAAGATAAAATGTAATTTAAATCAAGCATTAAGAAGTATTGATATCAAATTCGATTCAAATCACCCCCAACATAACTTTCTACCCCTTCTTCATCCCGTTAGGCGATGAGTTTCAATGAAATATGAAACATTTCTTCCATAAATTTTGTTGAAGAATGTTTATGCAAAATTTAAAGTAGATTGTACCAAGTAAACTCTTCCCATACAAACTTTGCCCCCGCTTTTCACCACCTTAGGTGTAGAATTTCAGAATATCTTTTCTTATCGGATGACTAAGTCATATAAAGAACACACCCTCCAAGTTTCAGGACAAAACATTTAATATACGTTAATATAAGGTTAAGGAACTTACCTTAAATGACTGAGCTCTTCACAGCTCTTAGTGAGGATTTGTGGCGGAAGCTGCAATGATTGTCAAGCTTACCCAGGAACGGATCAACTAGTAATGTGTAATAACAAAACGTAGGTACTGTTACAAATTTAAATCCAGTGCTGAAAGAATTGTAATATTTCTGCCAATTTGTACAGCTGTCAGTCACTGGTACACTCTGTCTCCAAGATTAGAACAACCGTATTCCAGCTACTCTAATCCCAACCTCAATCAAACCAGGTGAATTTTATCTCAAAACTTTCGGACCACATGTTGTTATTAACTGTTTTCAGAACTTGGTTGCCTTTGAATATTTCCATTCAAACTCTTGAACTTAACTTAAGCAACCTACCAAAAATCCCTTTGAATTATTATCTAGTTTTATTTATTCATGGTTATTTTTCAGGTGAAATGATGATGTCGTTATTATGGTACTATCGTCCAGAGCACACGGAACAAGGAAGGCTACCGGCTGATCAACCAGACGAAGTGTTTGCTTCCAGGCATAAAGATTCCAATAGCGTTGCGTGTATCGATGATAAATGTTACGTGCTTACATTCAATGAATATTGTAGGTAAGTCTCACTAATTGAAATCTCATTTGTTTCAAGCAAGTGTGTATTTGAAATTTGTATCATTATTATAATGTTTCCAATACCCTGTATTACATATTACAACCTTATAGTGTGGGAAAGTAAAGCGGATTTCAGTTTTACAGTGAAGTATAGGGTGTTTCATTAAAAAAACCATAACTTTGATCTGGTAAGATTAAAATATAAAGCTGCGTACAATTTTTATAATCAACTTTTTTTGGTATCTTCCAGGATAACAGGCTTACTGAGCTTTATCGGAGTAATCAATCACCCTGTATAGAGTAAAAAATAGCAACCATGCAATTTTCCATTATGAAATTTAGCATTGAAGTTTCTAAAACGTTTTTCTATAAATTTCAGATACCGGAAAACATACAAACGCATCGAATCTGGCATAGAAGCATCTCTACCGTGCATACCCAATCCGGAACCGTATCCCAGATCTCACCGGCAACCTCCCATGACTCTAGTATCACCAGAAATGGTTTTTTTCTGTCGACGAGTGTACGATTTCAGGCAAAAGCGCATTATGAAAAACCCTACTTAATTCTTTTAATTATTATTATTATTATTTATTTGTTGATAATTTCTTATTTTTATCGCATGTTATTTTGTAATTATTTCGAGGTATATATACCGAGAAGTCTATTTATTATTCAAATAATCAAAAAACAAAAAGACTATATATACATACATACAGGGTTCTGACAAAACTTTTTCTACAATAATTTAATTTTTTGTTTTTTTTTTTCTAAACTTCAGGACCCGTACATGGAAAAAAATGCATATTTATTCATCTAAATTTGATACTTATACATATAAAAAAAATTGTTGCAAAAAAAAATTGAAAGTAAAGGGAACATATGTATAAATAAATTATTGATAATGTTGTATAGAGTATAGAGATTATATTATATATATTTAACATATTTATAGTCAATAGTTTACGCAGGTATAAATGGTGTGTGCTTTCATAGTGGTAGTTGTGTTTTTTTTTCAGTGTCGTATCATTACATACTCGTCTATATACATATAGACTTATTTCGTTAAGGTTACCGCACACGGTACGGTCGGTGTTCGAAAAAATATTTTATACATTCCGTTTCCATATAATTTTTAGTGTAACAACCATGGAGACTAGATAAGGAGGTATCTGTAGAGTAGGGTTAGTGTAGGCTCACAGCACTTAGGCTACATGTGACCCATTGTACATCCTCCCGAAGAGTTATCCTCCTAGGTCATCGTCCATCCTGTCCTTCCCAGGAAAATGGACAGGTCACTAGGAGACACCTCCTTTATATCGGCAGGTGTAGGCTTAGGTTTTATAAATGACAGTATTTAAATTATAAACATTACTTATGATAATGAATAATCAAAATTCAAAGTAAGAACCAGAAAGATTGAAATTGTTTAAAATTATTGCATTAGTGGTTGGTAGTGCAGCTTATTTAAAACGAAGACGAGAATTGCATTTAATGGTGTTTTCAGTTACCAAAGGAGAAAATATTCAAAGATAAATAAAGTAGGAAAGAAATGTTTTTCACAAGACATATCATATTTTATCATCAAATAATCACAATTTTCGATATTTTTAAAAACGAGGACAAAAACGGATTTCCTACTCAAAAAATGGTTTAATTTCTGATTCCTAACCAACCTCTTTTAATAAATAATATGGCCACAAGGAAGTGGGTGGCACAGAAATCTCTAGAATGGTGGGTAACCTCACCAGGGGTGCGATTTTCGAAATCAATCGACGCATACACGACTAATCGCATCGAATTTATGGACTTCCAAACGATCGCTTATTTCGAATGCGATATTTTGAACGTGGCAACACAGTAGATGTCAAAAATATAACGTCTAAATTTGTGTTGAAAGGAAATATGAAAATGAAATGGTAGAAATAGAAGACTTTGTTGTTACGTTTTATTAAAAAATGTTGGGAAAAGTATCAGGATTGACAGACGAACAAAAAAAAATGTTGATTGATTATGTTCAGCAACACCCTCATTTACACAGTGGCAAACTTACAAAAGATTTTTCATTTAAAGATGCAGAAAAACATTGGCTGGAAATAACACCTGTGAATGACACATACAAAATTACCGTCGTACACAGAGACATTCTCCAACTTTTATGGCAGATCTAATAAGCAAATACAGGAAAGCCGTAGTAGGTATGTTAACAGGGCACTGTAAGCTTAAACGGTAGGCAATGTTAATGGTTTTGACAGACAAAGCCATGTGCAGATTCTGTTACCTAGAAGAGGAAACTGGTGAACACATCCTCTGTCAGTGCGATTGCCTGGCGTATGTGCTGTTTCTTGTACTAGGCGATGGGAAGTCACTGCCACCACATGAAAGATTCAGATTCAAGGCTGCTTAGAGTCGGGCTGGAGAATGTGATCTAGATTCAGAGGACCACAATGGATCTGAAAAGGTCACAGTATAATAGGCCGATCAACTCTAATATGCCTAACATACTGTTCTATTAACTAGAAACCAATAAAAAATGAACTCAAAGTATTTACAAGGCTTATGATTGGCTGTTATTGTTCTGCAGTCAGATGTTTTTGGTATTGGATTTAAACTGGCGACCTCTCCACAGAAGTTGGAATACATGGAATCCGATTTCCTTATTTAGTCTCCATGTTACCAATGTTCGATAGCTCCGTTTATACACAATTTATATAAGAATGAAGTTTTCAGAAACAATTTAGCAACTTTATTGTGTAAATTTTTATTTTCTTATCAAATGGACCATTCTGAATATCTATTAATACTTGAACTTCTTTGTTATAATCATCATTCCCAAAATATTGATTTTTACCAAATTATAAAAGATGGATAAATATATTAACGGTGAGCTATCAAGGAAAATACTTTGAGAAAGAAAGAATATTATTAGAGAAGGATTTAAATATGAATGATTATACAGAGTGTCCCATTAAAAAATATAATATATATCGTTGCCTACATTTTTTGTTTGAACAATTTTTTATTACAATAATGGAGTTATCGGCCGTTGTTACACCAAAAGCTTTGCAAAAGAGGTTTTCAGTTAAATGGTTTTTTTTATATTTTTTTTTTATCCGAACTTCCATGTCAATTAATCAAACTATATTTGTAAGAATGACTAAAATAGGAATTTAGGACAATCTGTATATCAAATGATTACTTACATAAACCAATAACAATATTATTAAACGTTAATTTTCTGATTTATCAAAAATCGCCCAGACGTGACTCTTTAACATTATCTTAAATGTTTCTTATTTAAAAAACTGTACCGAACCGTAAAAAATGAGTATTTTAATTTTTATCATCTAAAGCATTTTTATTCAAGAAGTTACGTAAAAATTATTTTGGGAACATGTTCAAGTTGTTTGTAAAAACTTTTTCCCAGTACTTTTCTAATGAATTATTTAGTATGAAACTTAAATTTTCACCATTTTTCATCGATTCGTCTTCGCCACCCTTATTAATGTTTAGTTTTCGTGTTTTTCGGAAATTTTGAGGTTATTTTTAAAATGTCGCTGCCATTATATTTCTGTTAAATTTTTAAACTTTCGCCTTATTTCATCAATTATCCACCCCTCTTCGCAATCACAATATTTTTAGGTAATTTTTCAAATCCTTCAAGTTATAAATTTTTTTGTCTTACATTTATATTTGATTTTATTTAAATTTTTTTGCCATTTTCTATTAACTTCTTCGTTACCCTCAACTATATTTATTAATTATAGATTGGAGATAAATTACTTTTATTTGGGTTTCCTGCAAATGCCTCCATTTTTATGGTTTTTAAAGTGAAGTAGTTCAAATGCATCATTTTCTGAAACAAAATGAACAATCTCTATATCGAAATTTCTTACCCCCTGGGAGTGAATATCCATCAGGAAAGAGGATTAAATCTAATTAAACTACAGAATTCTCTAGAAAGTAGTCAGGCATAGTCATGCTTTGGGCAGTGGTAACCAATCAGTTTCGCTCGCATTTTATAGAACAAATATTTATCAAACAAATATAATTACGAATATAAATTTTTACAAATCAATGAGAAAAATGACTATCTGCCTGAAGATTTGAATACAATTGTTGCAAGCTATTGACATTAAATCCTGGAGATGTTCATCAGTAAGTCAAGATCAAAAATTGTTCTGGATATTTATTACCACACAGAAATTTTATCCAGAAAGTGTTGAAGAATCTTTCTAAACCGCAGCATTTGCTTAACTATCTCACATTATTATGCAACAGTAGATCGTCATACTGCGCATCAACTTCTTCAAGAAATGATTTCAATTCATAAGATGGGTGATTTACTATGCATGACCTATTCCAGTTGTACGTTTTTCAAATAACCCGGATGATGAAAAGTTGATTGGTCTTACTTTGTAAATCAATTACATGGTGGTTTGACTTGGAGTTTTATTAAAACCTTTTTTAATTGATATATTATATTGCGGATAAAATATGTTCTTTATAAAACGCTATGGACTCAACGGTTTGACAAGCATATCATTGGAAATCTTACGATTTGTGCTTAAATTGGCACAATAATACCTTTTTATCAAAAATTAATCGCAGTGGTGATACAAGACACGAAATATCACCTTCCTTCACTCTCAGATACCTAAACTCCAACCAAGACGGTTCAAACACCCCTGCGGTGGCAATCTGTTCACACTAGCGAGCAGTCTTGAATTGATCTTGTCGATATATACATTCCATTCACCAAATTTGGTTGTTTTGGAGAGACAAATAGTTCTAATTTCTGATACCCATAAGGTGTCGCCTACGTATTTTCTATCTTTCCTTGTCAAAATATCAATGTAAAATCCAGGCGACGTCGCTTTCAAGCTAATTTTAATAAACGGAATGACCCCTGATCATTCTTAATCCACTACATAAATACTCCGTATTTCATTGGTAGGAAGTGGGATATTAGAATGGAGGGAATGGACTGTTAAGTGGTAGGTACTAATCTATTATTAACTTGTCAGTTTATAGAAACTTTTAAAAAAACTCTTAGACCAACCCACTGTCATCCTGGTGCAAGGTCGAAGATTGAAATGTTTGTAAAATTTACTGTTAGAGGTTTTTAAGAACGCATCGTTATCCGTTCTAACTGTACCGTGTGTCGTATCACAATAAAATTCAATTTGTCTATAAAAGAGCACATTTCCATACAAATAACATGCTGAAATACGACCAGCCTAATAAGTTTATAAAAAACTTAAGGATATGTGCCCTTTTTCTATCTAAAAGCTATGGTGATCCAATTATCTAACTATTTCATTTCCACTTTTTTCCAAGCAAGAGTTAGAAGTTCTCTAAAATTAACAATAGATCTTTCAAACGAATACTTTGTTTTGAACAAAACGATTTTGTTTTAATAGTTAAAAAAAAGAAAGCAAATTTTTGTACTCTTACTAGTATTATGTTTTTGGTAATATATTTTTGTTTGAAAATGTGTATTATTATTTCAATCCACGACTACAGTGGCCCCAATTAACAAGTCAATTGTAGTTTGTATGATCTGTTGGACTACCAAAAAAAAAACAAGTTTAATAAGTTGTTATTGTACTAGTGAGATCTTACAAACTATATCTATTATTGCCACCAACGAATAAGACGATTATAGATGAGCAGGTCTTATGTGGGGTCAGTTGAGTGGCTAACAAATCCTTTTGTTCTATTAGGCAGCCACCGCTGACTAACAAATTCAAAATCCGAGTTGGGGGCTCGTTCACTCGCCGTTCCCACATGCTAGCCCCCATTTTTTTCTCCGATTTCACGTGATCCGCCCTTATTTTTCAGCCACGCTCTTTTTAGCACACTGCCCCGACTACAAAACGTGTTTCTCGTCCTTATGCGGACCATACCACGGTCAATTCCAAACCTCTGGGTCTTTTACATTGGCCTGCTCTTCTATAAGCGTCTAAATCGTTGTTGCCACTGAAACAAAGACTTAGGCCGGCGACACATTTGCGGTTGCAACCGCGCGGTCACAACCGCTGTTCTGTAAAATACATGGTTGTTTATGAAATGGTGCCACACTAGCGGCCAAGCGGCAGCAACCGCATCTTGCCGCGGTCGCGCGGCTGTCCGTCCGAAATGCAACATGTTGTTACTTGCCTGACTGTTCACATTAACCGCGCAGCCACAAACTTAGCCAGTCGAGTTTTGAACATGGACGTCTTCGATACTGAAAAATTTATTGTTCTGGTGCAAAGTAAGACGTGCTTGTGGCATGTTACCGGCAAGGCATACAAAGATCGCGACAAAAAAATTACTGCTTGGCAGAAGATTTTAGAATAAATGTATCCTAAGCACAATTCGTGGAGTCCGGAAGAGAGAAGAGCAAAAGATAAGAAAAATTCATAACTTAAATAGGTACTTTATAAACTACAAAAAATGATGTATTCACTTTTTACAAGTTGTTTATTAAACAACCACTATATATTTGTTTATATATATCATATCAGTTTGCCAACTTAAACTGCCTTCTGGCGATACGAAGTTTTGTGTAAAGGATGAACCCAGTAATACCTCCTTTTTCGCTTCGATTTCTTAATTTGAGTATAAATTCTAGCAACCGTTTCTATCAAATCCATGTTGATTATTGAACGTTATAGCGGTTGTGGCCGCGCGGTTGCAACCGCAACCGCAAATGTGTCGCCGGCCTTACAGCGGATATCCAAAAAGATTAGAGTGCTTCCATCTATGCAGATTAGTTCTTAAAATAAAAGGGTGTTAGTGTCATAGATATACTACAGATAGAGGCAATAAGCCAGCTCGGAGCTGATAAGCAGAGAGAGAGGTTCATGCTGTATTTTTCAAATGGAGCGTATACTACAAAGACAAAACAACCTTTGGGGGTTTATTTTTAACAAATGACATTTTTTGTCAGATGCGAGATTGTACTTTTGCCAATAATGAATTATACATTTTCGCATGCGACAAAAAATGTCACTGTTTGATACACTGATCACCTGTCTCTTTCTTTATCACCTGAGTTCAGACGAACATTCCCACTTTTATAGTGGCCTACGAATTGTTGTTTCCATCTGTAGTATCTTTATGGTTGTTAGTCTTCCATTTGTACTAGGGATTGCACTACCGATTTACCGCCTTAAAAGTTCTTTAAATTACCTATGAAGAAATCGACATCTTTTACCGGTAATTTCGGTAAAAAATACCAGACTGACAACAGGGCTGATCCGTTGTTTATGGGAGAGTTTTTAGAAGAGTCATCAGAAAATACAAATAGCATTGACCTCGATGATTCCTCTGATGAGGATGAAGATAACATCCCCCTCATTCGGGTTTTGGGCCTATCAACTCCAGAATCGGATTCAATTAAAGAAAGACTTCAACTAGCGACAAGTGAGAAAATTGATGTAAACAGTACTATTCCAATTTTTTTAGAATACAGCAGGATACTTCTACCAGTCTTCATCAATGTGTGAAAACAGAAATGAAATATTTTCTGAAGGAGAGAATTCAGGGAAAATACCTGAAAATGGCTTTCGCAGCATTCATGACAACTCGGCCTACTAGTGTGGAGTCCGAAAGAGCCTTTTCTGTGGCAGGAACAATTTGTCCTAAGATTAGATCGCGGCTAAGTGATAATAGTATTGAAAAGCTGTGTTTTCTCAGGGCCTTTTTTTATTAAACAAAAGAAACCGAAAGAGTCATTGGAAAAATAAGAAACTACAGATATTTTTTTATTTAAATTACTATTTCGAATGTTTTAGGGCCTGTTACTAGTCTTCCAATTAGGTATATTATTTTTTCCAAGTTTACCCAGAGTTTTACCTTTCTGTTGTTATTATTTAATGATAATTAAAGTTTGGTTATTTATTTTGTGGCTTATTTCTGTTTTTTTTTATGTCGAAAAAAAAACCGGTAAGTACCTGTAGATCGGTAAATTTTTAAATTATTTACCGAATTACCTGTACATTGAAATTCGGTAAATTTGCAATCCCTAATTTGTACCAAACGTCTGGCAGCAGAACCGCTAATTGTAAGCATTAAATGCACTTTTTTCGCCTACCTTATCGGAAAACCAAAAATAGGGAGCAAAGTATTGTTTAGTGTGAAAAATTCATAACGCCACTATTTTTGAAGTTCTTCACCATTTGACACTTGATTACTTAGACGTTTCACATGAATTTTTTGTTTAAACAATGCATGTCTTTTGTTACATTTTCCTATTTTTTGGTTTAATCAGTAGGCAAAAAACATTTGTGTGTCACACGTGCAGGAAACGCTTTAGCAGCCCTTAACTATCAGCTGACCTACACTCGCTCGTGCATCCAACAGTCTTGGGCTGCTAAAGCTCATTTTCTCTTGTGACACAATACATATTCTATGTTTTATTGGTTGGGTAGCTATTTTGAGTTTGCATGTGAAGTTATCAAAATGAAAATAAATATTTTGTGGATAATATTAATCCAACAATACAACGCTACATGCTAATAACTTTTTTAAGATAATAAATGCATTTCAGTGGTGCAATGCTAAATTCTTTTTAGCACTAGCTTTTTGATATCTGGTTGTACCGCAATTCTAAAATTCCGATGCAATGTCGACCAATGTCTCGTTCTGTTAAATAAAAAGCGTTTCGAATTTATAAACGATTCTATATTTCACAGTTCAACTGTATCTGACTTGTTTATGTTTACCTCTACTTTTTTAAACATTGAAATCGAGCAAGCATATTTAAATATGATACAGGTACACTCGAATTACTCTGACATTGCTGGTAAGAATACCAAATTACCATAACTTTCACTAGAATTATACGTTTGTTAAAAAATTCGTGCAAATGCAGGCATAACACCAAAGAAATTGTATGCAGATATGGTAAATGTGTTGTATGGATAGTTTACAAGCGAACTGGATTGTTTAAAGTTGAAGAGTGGACCAAAGCCAAAGGATAGCTTCACTAACATGTTTTAAACGTTTAGTGCTACCTATAAAATAGTTTTTGAATGACACATAAAACGAGAGCAGCCACATATAAGTACTGGTACTGACCTCCTCTCCACCACATGTACAGATAATTGATTTCTCACCAATTCTTCCACAGATGGAAAAATATAGATAAAGGTCAGTTGCTGTGACTTTAGAGGGCAAAAGGTCCGAAAAAATGGCCAAGAGCCTCGTGGCGTTCAGCTCACACAGCATGGCCATTCGTCCATCACAACTCATCATCCATTTTGTATATTCTGTAGCTGGCCATTCTCCATTCCCCACTATAACTTGTATTAACTGTTAGCGAGTTTAAATTCTATCTTTGTTGTACCGGATAGAGTTGTGTGTAGACCTATCTGTTTTTCATTCGATTACACGAAATTTCCTACCAAACTGAAAATTCCTACATTTTTAGTCATTTTTCAGCAATTTAATAATAATTTTCAACGGCTCAAGTTCGGACTGTTTTTCGAGTGCACCTGTATCTGCATATTTTCGAATGGTCTTCCAAATACTCTTACCGCACTTAATAATACACTATCCATATATTCTTAGCTTTATACATTTTTTTTTGTTGACACATGTCGTGTGACAGGCTTTTCTAAGGGGTAATATGTACAGATCTTTGTTTTTTTGGGGGAGGGCATAAGCATCGGCGTGGTATTAGAAATATTATGTAGATAAGTGTTTACGACGAAATACATTTAAATAAAATTAGGCAATTCGAAAAGTTTCTAGGTTAAAAACAGGACTTATATGATATGGAAAATTAGTTGCACCTAAAACTTTCAAGAATTGTTTTATGTGCGTGTACAATTTAATAAATTTACATAAATTTGATAAGCCAGGCAATAATAGCTACTTTAAAACCCAAAAAATCTCCACAAAGTTACTTAGCTTTCCGGTCAATTAGACAACAGTATTTCTGGAACATCAAAAATAATCTTCAACAACTCAGGATCGTTAAAATAATGCATTTTTCTATAAATTTAATTTACAAAATGGAGATAAAAAGCACTCACGCGAACTATACCTAGAACGGTTCTCACGCCGGTTGGAACATACCTGATATTGTGTACACTCATAGAAATGATTTTTCAACCCAACACCATAAATTTATATTTTTGTTAACTAAATTATTTTACTTTTAAAAAGTTTGTGTTACCACTACCATACTCAATTCCCTGCGATTTATGCTTTAGTATACTTACTTATATAAGAAATTTGATTTTTCTTCCTGAAATTGTGGATAATTAAAAAAATCGGAAAAATATTCAGTCGTTAGAAGAAAAATTTAAATAATTGTAATTATTTCATATCATACCATATCGTTATTACTTAATTGGATGCAGTCGAATTTTTGGTTTGTTTTTCGAAGTAATTTAGTTTATTAACTGGTACATTTGAACTACTAAAGCCAGAATTGTTAGAAAAATATGTAGTGAATGAAAAATGAATAATTGTAGTCCATCGAATACATTTAGGGGCACTAGATTGGATTTTCCTTTTTCTTCCATTAACTCCATGGTTACTTGCATTTTATTAGCGAATCTAGACACACGTTGCTTTGGATTTATTTGATTTATTGAACGTTATTCAAGTACTAAAGTGTTCAACACAGTTATATTAATTGAAAAAATTTTGCCAATTTAAAGATGTAAGGGACTGAGAATGAACGTTGTGTCAAAATTTGAAAGAAATTGGCAAAAATTTACGAAAACTGGCTGAAAATTTCGAAAAGTACCAAAATATATCACTACAATGTCAGAAATTTATAGAAAAAAAAAATGAAAATTGCTAGATAATACCACAAATTTACTAGTAAATCTTGAAAAATTTGGTAAAAATTACTGATAATTTCGGAAAATTTAAAATAATTTCAAAATGCCATAAAATTCCAGTAAAATGGTTAAAATCAAAATTACTAGTAATTTCAAAGAAATTTACAAGAGTACAAGCATTTCAAAAAACTTCCCGAAAATAAAAAAAAATTGATAAAAAAACGCCAAAAATGCTAACAATTTTCAAAAACTACCAAAAATTTAATGCAATGCGAGGGAATTTCGAATAATTGATTGAAAACAGAAGGATTCCAACAAAAAATGATAGAACATTTAAAAAAGTATTAAAAATTTCAGAAAATTCAGAAGAAAATGTAAAAAAGTTACCGGTGAATTTAAAAAAAAATGATGAAAATTGCAAATAAAATTGATAAAAACCTCAAGAATGCTAACAATTTCCAAAAAGTACTAAAAATTTCAGAGCAATACGAGGGAATTGGAAAAATTGATTAAAAACGATAGGATCAAATATAACAAAAAATGATAAAACATTTAAAAAAGTTACCGGTAAATAAAAAAAAATTGATGAAAATTGCAAAAAACTTTCAAATAAAAAAAATGCCAGAAAATTCTACAAGAAAATGGAAAATATCAAAGAAAGCAATACATTTTACAGAAAATTTCTGAAAGTACTAAAAGCTTCATAGCAATGCCAGAGTAGGTTGAAAATATCAGAATTATGAATTGATTCAAAAACTTCAGTACCTAATACTAAAAATTCAATAATAATACCAAAAAATGGAAAATTTAAAAATTACAAGGAATTCCACGAAATTTGTCGTGAAATTCTTCAAACATGCAAAAAAATATTGAAAAATGCAATCATTCCAAAAAATTCCATTAAATGAGAAAGAGTTCATAAAAACACCAGAGAGATTGAAAATTATCAGTAATTTTCGAGAAATTTACGATGATTTCAATAAAATTGAAGGAAAATGCTCAAGCATTTCGGAAAAATGCAAAAATTGAAAAAATTCTACCGAACACCTCCAATGAAATCTTCCCACCCTTCATACATTTTCTCCCAAAAAACTATCAACACTCACCCATCATTTAAATGACAGTCTGCCATCTGTAGAATTAATCGGGTAGTTCTTTCATAAAAATCAATAAAAAAAATTATTCAATTTATATTTCATCGTTTAAAAAAGCGGGACACGGAAATTTAGATTTAACCATCGCAAAATACGAAGAAATAAAAAAAATAAAATATCCGACTTAAATTCAAAATGTCTAGTTTATCTACAGATATGTCAGATCATACAATAATTTATACAATCAGTCACTTTAGAAAAAAAAAGCTTGTACCGTAACCCGCTGATATAATTAGTAATTTAATTTCTTCTTCTTCTTACTAACGTACGTATATTTTTATTTAATTTTTTGTTTTGTTTGAGCTTATTATTATTCCCAGACACTAATAGGATTACCGATATATAAATAGAAATAATAAAGATTCTTCTATACGAATTTTTCGCTTTCTGAAGATTTCTAGCGTTTTTTTTTTTGTTTTTAAATATTACAAACACACTACTGAACGCCTGGCTAGTGTATTGCTGATTTAGTAAATCTATGCAGTACAACAAACATCGAAACAGCTTTTTAAACGATGGTATCGACCATCTAAGCTATACTGGATGCTGCTGCTTGAATGGGAGCCGATGACGAATCTGCCAATTGCGGGTTAGTAGAAGATGACGGATGATCTTGCATGTTATTATCTGCATCTTGTCCAATTTGACCGCCTCGTGGCAAAAGTGTACCATTCAATGATGGTTGAATATTCAATTCTGAAAAAAATTTAGTCATTTAAAATTATATGTAATTAAAAAAAAGCATTAAAGTGACTAGCAAGATCCCTGTCAAAAAAGCCCTGTGCCAAAAACTGTAAAGAATTCCTTAAGATGCTGGCAAGAGACAACAAAGTGTCTCTAATATGGGTGCCGGCACATGAGGGGATTGCAGAGAATGAAATGGCACACCAGCTAGCTAAAGAAGGCTCTAAAGGAGCCTTCACCGGTACGGAACCGTTTTGTGGAATCACAAAGGATTACATAAGAGGGGAAGTCGGGCTGACACAAGGGCACCTCCATACTAAGAGTCCTCTGAATAAGTTAGACAAGGAACTCTTGTCCAGGCTTTTGAAACAGGGTAGACACATTTAAAGACAGTTAGCGACCTGGTGACTGGACACTGTACCTTGAGGAAGCATCTACACAGGATGGGCAAAGTTGGTGAGCTTATGTGCAGAAAATATGAACTATATGATGAAACACATACTCATACTCACATACTCTGCTTCTGTGAAAACTTACAAGGACTCAGACAGAAACACTTTAGAGTGGAAATAACATAACCATCACAACTATTGAAGATCTCTTCAGAAAAATTGGTGGCCTAACAGTTTTACTTAATGAATAAAGTTTCACTTATGAAAAGAAACGGTGCAGTTGTTAGTTATTCTTACCTTGTTCAGTAAAATTAAATAATGGTGGAAGTTCGTTTCCATTGGGTAGGCGAGTATTTGGTTCCCTCAGTTCGTTGAAGAAGTTGTGTGCACAAGCCTGAAGAGGGGTGATCCGCGAAGAAGGCGTATATTCTAACAATTTCGCTACCAATTCGATTGCTTCCGGTGGTGTACGTGCTCGAAATACCTACAAATTTAATGAAATTTTATAAAAACGATTAAAAAGAAGAAGATTCTGTAGAATTTATTATCAGAAGTTCATTTCAACATGTACTTCTGTATCTGACACTTTTAGTGGTTGTTCATGAAAGTTTAATTCGCTGATTAAGTGAATAGGGTTGAATATTTAACTACTAGAGTATAAGGCATTTTTCAAATAAAAATTAACCAAGGATTACTTAATTCATTGTTTTTATCATGTTGCCAACAAATGAACCAACATTCGGGGTTATGTTCGGACTCATTCGAGTTAATCAGCGCGAAAGGTTGTAACATAACCTTTACATTTAACAACTTTTGTTATAAAATTACCTTTTTTAATCTATGCATAAAATGGAGCCCTCTCATAAAAACAGAACTGATATGGAGAAAATGTAGCGAAACCGT
Organism: Galerucella tenella; assembly: GCA_910591685.1. Lineage (NCBI taxonomy): Eukaryota > Metazoa > Arthropoda > Insecta > Coleoptera > Chrysomelidae > Galerucella > Galerucella tenella. The sequence continues at coordinate 2,682 of CAJUYH010004802.1, read as the reverse complement.
TATTTTTCATATTATGTTATTCGAGAACTGTTTATTACGTTAGAATTTAATTTTCAAGCCTCATGTTTCAAAATTCCCTGACCCTTTACTGACTATTGCAAATTTCTCCGCCTTTTTGTGCAAACTATAAATTCCCTGACATTTTCAGTTTTTTGAGTATCATTTTATTTTTCCTGCTTCTTCAGCCGAGTCCGAACTACTTAGAACAAATCAGCTCTCAAGTTTTTCGATCAAATTTGTCCGTACAATTTTTCAAGCAATGACATATCTACTGATAATTTTTGTGCTTGGAGTAGTGCACAAATTTACCTATGCGCTAAGCCTTATTTGTTCATAATAGGAATGCGTTTAGATTTATTAATGATACTCTAAGTGATGTTTTAATTACGATGAAGTCGAAACCCTACTGGCATCACAACAATTTCTTTATCAAAACATGGATCTTATGTCTTTTGGTAACCAACATGTTTCTTATTTACGAATAGATCAATATTCGGGCATCGACCCAGCACTGTAGTGGAATGCCCCTGATGCGATAATTACATTGAAGCTGTGTCAAGCGCGATCAATACTTGGATGGGTGACCCCTGGGGAAGACCGTCGTGTAGTACCCAACAGAAGTACAAAAAGACTTTAAAAATACTCAACAGTTGGCATGCCCACTAATAATTTTAACCAGTAAGGACTGATAAGTACAATAGACGATTCACATTTAAACAGCACATAGTGCAATCTTGGAATTATTGTAAAAGATCCATGTTTTAAATAAAAAGCACAATGCATTCGGATTAGTAAAAATGATCGCAGTCCACACCTGGACTTACACGTATTTTTTGATGATTTGTGCTGTCAAACGGCATCGACATTCTTGTTAACATAAACTGCAAAAAACAGATGTAAGTCGTTAATGATAGGTTCTTTTTTTTCTATTCATTTTGTTATAAACAAAAGCTCACATATTTTAGTTTCATATACGGGTTGCTAGTATTACTTATAGCATACTGGGTATACTAGTCTTAAGGCGGTTTTGGTCAATGATAGTGTCAGTGTCATTCATTTGACAGCAATGATGTATTAGGGGTGTTCTAGTGAATTGAAATTTGGAAAGAAAAATACTGAAAAACAACATAAATTCATATTTTTTTACATTTTGCGAAATCTTTTGAGTTTCTTGTGTAATTTTTGATATCGTTGTGCATCTGCATTTTCAATTAAATTGGAATTTTCGAAACTCGATAGATATAGGAATTAACTTTATTATTAATGGTATTGAAAAAATATTTTTATAATCAATTTTAACAAGTTGTGGAATTTTGTGGCAAATATTAAAGCGGTTAAAACACATAATGCAACAAATGTTAAAAAACAAAATTTCTAAAGCATTCAAAATTTAATAATTATAATTGAAAAGTTGAAATGTCAAACTAACTAGAAGTTAATGGTAAAAAACATGTGATTTAATTGCAATAAATAAACACATTCTAATAAAAAACAAATGGGAATTGTTGAATTAACAAGCCCGCTCGAGAAGAAATATTTTTTCTTTAAGTTAGTACAACTGTTCTACATTAAATCGAAATTAAAACACTATTATTTGTCATTTAGTTTGTTCACTGTACTCCATTTACTCAGTTCATATCTTTTAAATTTTACATTGGAATGATGTCAAAGTACTGAAGGTTTGAACTTCAAACCTCAAAATAGGAAAATCTGTCACTCGACTTTGATATTTCAACGCTTCAAAGGTTCATTTTTCTAGTAAATTTGTATATTTCAGTTAAAACTCAATAAGCAAAAATGGTTAAAAGAAAGTAGCACGCAAAATAAAACGAAAACGAATTACCTGTTGCCATGGGTGTGATTTAATTTGAGGAAACTTAAATTCCGTATAATTCGGATTCATCTCCTTGATCTGTTCTTTGGTGGGTGTTCCCAACACTTTAATAATCTCAACCAATTGATCGACGCCCGAATCTCCGGGAAATATAGGTTGGCCTAACAGGAGTTCTGCAAGGACGCATCCGGCGCTCCATACATCGATCTTCGTCGTGTAATCGATAGCACCGAATATTAATTCGGGCGCTCTGTAGTATCGACTACATATGTAGGAAACGTTCGGTTCGCCCTTAACGAGATGTTTTGCACTGCCGAAATCACATAATTTTAATACTCCAGTTTCTGGATCTAACAACAAGTTTTGCGGTTTTATGTCCCTATGACATATACCTAACGAGTGGATGTAGGCTAGTGAACGAAACAGCTGGTACATGTACAACTGTAAAAAGAAAAAAAAATGACAATCTATATACAAAAGCATTTATTCCTGAAAATGCAAATGTTAATTGTGAAAACAGTTGAGTAATATGTTGTAGAATTTGTTATTCATTGATAAAAATGGTGGTTAAATGATCTATTGTTCCAGTATCAGAGACTGGTAGTTCTTTCAGATCTTTTTCCCAAAGGATCTAGTTCGTTCTGCACCATATGTAGTGGTGTGAAGTTGAGAATCACTTCCAAGGCAGTCATTGGGCATGTTTTTATTGGTCCTATAATGCATATACAGGTTAGTCTTTGAATTCTGGAGAGGTTGTCTTTAGTTGTCAATAGGTTGTTGATTGATCATTGTTAATTTTCACTTAAAGATGTAATGAAATAATAATGATAGGTTTCAACCACAAAGCA
>CAJUYH010004801.1:0-25667 GCA_910591685.1 Galerucella tenella | reverse complement strand
TCTTCGGAGTCACTGTCATGGCTCCTGGAGACACAAGCAGGCATCCAATGAAAAAGGTTGTGGACTTTATTGAAGGGCTCGGCTTCATGGATGACTAGGTAGCAGGATTGGCACAATGGGCCCGCCAGTGGCCTCAGTGTCGGAACCTTGGCTTGAGTTGTCCAGGACAAGGCTCGCCTGTACATTTAGTAGTAGTAGTATATGCATTACAGGAGCAATGAGAACATGCCCAAAGGCAGCCATGGGAGTGATTCTCAACCTCACCCCTCTACATATGGTGGTGGAAAGCGTTGCAGGAAAAACAAGATACAGACTAAGTAGAGAGGGAATCGTAAAAAAAAACTACCTCCTCACTTTTTAGAAATCAGACGACCTGGGACATGCCACAAGACGGTATGATGAAAAAGTATAACTTTTCTAAGAAATTCGTTACGGAATTGAGCAAGAAGGAATGGGATCCAAATACCAGTACCAGACTTGGGAGGAATGCCAATAAATTGTACACAGACGGCTTAAAGGCAATGGAAGGAACTGGGAAAGGAGTGTTCGGGCCAGGAACCAAACACTCCGAAAGCTTGGGAAAAAGCCCAAGTATATTCTAAGCGGAAATCCACGCCATAAGAAAGTGCGTCCAGTTTAATATTGATAGTGGATACAGAAGACAAAGGATTATCATATGTCGGATATTCAAGCAGCCATTAGGGCAATGAGATCTTGTGTAATCAGTTCCAAAATAGTGTGGAAATGCCTAGACAAACTCAATGAACTAGGCAAGAATAATATAGTCACCTCACTATGGATTTCAGGACACACTGGAATAGAAGGAAATGAAATAGCAGATGAACTAGCAAAGAGGGGGACTGAAATACCTTCATGGAGGCCTGAACCCTTTTGCGGAATTAGCCCCAATGTAATATTGGAAGAAATAAGTGAAGCCGAGAAAAAGAGAAGATCTGACCATTGGAAAGATATAGTAAGGCTTATACAATCAAAGACTCTCCTGGGTGGTTACAAGCTGTTGAGATCAAATGAACGCATAAGTCAAAGTAAAACTGTGCTAAGAGTTTTAACAGGGATCCTAACGGGAAATTGTCGCCTGAATGGGCACCTGAAAGAGCTCAAAATAGTGGAGGAAGAAGAATGTAGATTTTGTGGCATGGAAGGAGAAACCTCCATCCACATACTTTCCAATTGCACAGCACTTCAGAATCCCAGAGCATGGCACCTAGGAGATTACTGGATAAAAGAGAAACATTTGCCTGAGTTGAAGCCTGCAAACATCCTAAAATTCCTCCGGGAAATAGGACTGAAGGAACTACTAATTTCTGAGACTCTCCTCAGAAACTGAGTAGAAGTAAGTAGGCACAATAGATCTCAGTGAATGTCACCCCAAAATACATACATACAAGAAACTGTGGATCGATCGCTGCTCACTCACTCATTTATAAGTTATTGGCTGAATTTGTTATTCTCAAAAATGGTTCGAGTGCTTGTCCGATTGATTTCAGACACAGGTGATGGATAATTGCGATTTACTCAACGAATGATCATCTAGATGAACATATATGACAGAACTTCACAAGTTTTATCAACTACAGGTGGTCTATTCTCTTGTTTCCTTCCAGCTACATCTCCAGTCTCTTGAAATTATTCCACTTTCTCTAGAACATACTTCCTACTGACCTGTTTACTGTGGATTATTCCCTGCTCACTCACTCACTATTTCACAAAATTGCAAACGGCGGTCATAGTGAACTAAACAAAACTTCGATTCAATATGCGAATCCACTAATGCCACTTAATTTGTGTGCTCATCATATTCATTCATCTTTAACAAATGTGATAAAAAATAACAAAAACAATGCAAAGCAAGAAAATCAACAATCAAACCACTGGCGTACTCAACTCAACTGTGTCATTCTCACTATTTTGACAAGAATGAAAAATATTCCATTTTCAAAAACTTCTATTGAAATTATATTCCAAATTTTAAAAGGAAAGTGTTGATTGACTTAATTATTTCTTGAACACGTGTATGGGGCAAGTTCGTACTCATAGTGTCAGTGGAATTGCATGCCCGGATAGTGGCATGTATTATTAACAGACTAATATGGTTTTAGATGGAGTACTGTTACCATAGGAAAACTGATAAAGGAATGAGGGATGGGGATAACGTGATAAGAGTCTTGGAGACTGTAGGGGAGTAACAAATGAGATGGGCCCTCGCGAGCAAAACACAATGTGGCCGCCACCATTTTTTGATGACAAGCCAAAATTAAAGAAAAATTGCTGTAAATACCCAAAAGTACTTGAGTCATCATGTACATGTATTACCAGCCCATGTGGAAAGAGCTAGTGCTAGAAATGAACCATAGCCTCAGCTACCCACAAATTTATGTTCTCTCGCTTATAAAATAGTTTAACAAATGAGAACTTCACAGTGGCATGAGAAGTTTAAAATGCAACACATGAATTTGAGAGTAGAATCCAAAGTATAAGGCAAATGGTGTCTGGAAGGCTACGAGAAGAATCAATAACACAGCAACTCCAATATTCCAATCAATTCAGTTGTCAAAATATGTCTTATGTTTGAAATTGACCACTTGGAGAAATACTTGGAATTTACTATAAGTTGGAAATGGAATGGTATAAATAATCCTTAGACAAAATATTCTTGCTACATTTCTGTTTCCAGCGAAAATAATATCCTGAAGCGACAAATCCGGAGGCAGTGACTGTAGAGTTGCATTCACATTTCACACGGATTCTCAATTCGACTAACTGGGGCAGGCAAGGACGTTGAAATGTAAAGATTTTGACGGTTATTTCTAATATCCTGAACTTTTGATAAATTCAAACTAATAATGGGGAGAAGCTAATGAAATTTCAGAAAATAGTATATTTATTATTTTCTCTGATCATTTCTCTTAAGCAATTATTGTGAATTGAGGATAGTACTCACTGCGTAACTCTAGGAAGTTCAGCATCCAAATCATCGATATCGTCACTGGCTGCTTCAGTCACCGTACTGGTTTGGCTCATGAACACTGCGCCCCTAACACTCTCTCTGTCACCTCTTCGTATTCTACTGGGCGGTGGAGTTCCTGTGAACATTTTATTAACCATAAGTAAGTGAAAAGCGGAGTTAGTACTAATTAAAAATATAGTGGTACTGCAAAAAAATCATTGATAGCGTATTCGACTATGTGCACTGGTGCACACCCAGCTCGACTTTTGGCAGTGCAGTGCAGCTTTCTATGATCGTATAACTCACCCGAGTGTTATGCATAACAATCCGCGTGTTCGGCTATGTGCATGGCACGAGTGCAGAGCAATTATTTTTTTTCGGCCAGTTGTCACGAGAGAGTTTGAACTTTTTGGAACTGGAATTTTTAGAAGTGCACTTGAACATAACCTTATATTTTCAATAATCAATAATATACTAAGTCGAACGTTAAACGTCAAGCACAAAAAATGAGGGCGGGCACCATTCTATCTCGCATATTTTTTTCGCATTCTCTCCGTTCATAACTGGACTGACTCAGCGCCAGTTCTCTCGCTTCTCTCTTTATGTTTCGAGTTTTCACCAGGCTAGCGTGAGATAGTCGAATACACTATAAGCAAATAATTAGCCATAGGGTGTACAACTAAATTAGATTGATATTAATGCATGACAGATAGTTAATTCTAAAGAAACAAATTACATCTCGCTATATTTTATGAAATTTAATAGTCTTGTTTTGTTTTTATACACAATTGAAAAATCGAATTCTCAAAATCCACCTTTTACATTCTGACGCCACTAGCATAAATTGAAGCTAGGCACAAGTTTTGACTTGATACAAATGAATCATACGATGTTTAAAGGAAAAAGGTTTGGGTCACGATGGCAGCAAGTTATTCGTATTTTCTTGTGGTTTCACTTTGGTTTGGTGTAATATAATGCTATGTATATAATTTTTTCATTCAATAATTATTAGTTGGATATTAATAAAATCCAGAATCTGGGCATGTTAATTGCGACATTCATAATGCTAGCATGTAAAAATTATATTTTGACAGGAAATTGTGTATAGCCAATCAATGATGATAATTGCTTGGCTTATATTTTTATTCATAGGAAACATTTCATGATTATAAATAAACTCATTTTTGTCGAATTAACATGCATGTGGCATTATTGTATACCCTCAGCGACCTAGCCTTGGGTAAACCTTTTTTCACTGAATATAAATAGTACAAATGAGTATTAAATCATAATATTCAATTCGTGATTCGTTCGTTTATGCTTTATATAATAGGTTATTCCACCTGATAATATATTTTTCTACGACCGTGCGTTTTAACCCACTTTCCCGCACGCATTTTAGTTTTAAAAGTGTAACTTTCCAGCACTAGTGCGGGAAAGTAAAATTATGCAAATTTTGACCTCATTAGATAGTTTTTCACTTCGGAAGTTATGACTAATCTTTTAACAGGTGAATAAATGGTCCATCAAATTAAATCTACATCTTTTCTAGCTTTTTGTTGCATTTTTAATTTTTTGAAAATATTGAATAATGCAGATGTTTTGATATAACCCTGAACATTCTTTGAAGTAGTGTCATAAAACAACTATCAAACCACCCGGGTTTGATATAAGAAAAATATATCAAATAAAATTCTCTCATCTGCAAATGACTTAAAACCGTTGCCGTTACCTTCATCGTCATCTTTATGTGACCTGCAACCATCCTCATCAACGTCATCTACTTACCAGTTAACACCAAATAACTCCACTGGACCGGGGCAATTTTAAGTAATTTACAGAATGCAACAAATTGTGTTTCTAATATTAATATTTATAATAATAATTTATAGTGATTATAATAGTTTTTGGTTAAAGTTTTCTATATGTATGTTGAAATAAAATAACTTTTGAAAAATGGGTTGGTATACTTTTTGTATATACGGCCGTAGAAAAAATTATGTTCCTAACTCCTGCGTAAAGTGTCTTTCCCGCCCTTGACCGCTTGCCCGAACTCCGCTTAACGTCGTTCGGGTTAACTGAAGTCGCATGCGGGAAAGAATCACTTTCCGCACTTGTTAGTAAAATAACTATTTACCTAAATTTAAATAATTTTGACTGGAAAAATGATATTTTGAAGCTTTCACAAGACGCTCTTACAGCTTCTTACCATCTTTTCTTCAAGTATTGGTACAATATGGTTATTTATCAAACTCAGGGGCTCGATTCTCGACTTTTATTCACATGGGTGAAAATAATTTTCACATGGAAATATTAAATTCGGTATTCTCCACAGAACCACGTGAATATTTTCACACAAAAAGTCTACGAATATTTTCACATGGTAAATGCTAATGTGAATATAATTATGTCATTATTATTTTACACACAATAAACATAACCAAAGAATATTCATACATTCATACAAAGATCCAAACCAAAGTGACTTTCTCAGCAGTAGCACATCTTGTGTTTTTCAATCTTTGGCGTTTTGTTTTGTTTTAAAACTTCTAATGGAGGAAGCTATTCTACTTTATCATTTGGAAGTTTTGGAAGAGGTGGAGATGTTGGAAAATAATCCACCTACAGACTTTTGGTCAAGGTGGAACATAGCAGGACATAGCAGGAGATCCTTTCATAAACCTAAGTGATAATCAGTTTATAAAGTTATTTAGATTGTCAAAAGAGGTAGTGCTTGAACTGCTAGCAGATCTTGAAGCCATTTTAGAGCCACCGTCAAGGAAATCGGCAATACCATTGGAAATGAACACCAGTCTTTCTTGGTTCCGGGAGAACTGTTTAATTGCTCAGCATAAACTTCCATCGTTCTTGTGACTCTTTATATGTGAAACTATTTGTAAATTTCCCAGTTCGCAATTGTGGGTCATTTTCAATAAAAGTGATGATCATGTTTTTTTGTGTATCAGAGACATGTCCAGTTTCCTTCTATTTTTTGAAACTAAAACTTGATCCGCCATAATTCTTTAGTATTGATGTCGATGTCAATTTAGCCCAGGGATCTCAACACAATAACTCCAAAATGATAAAACATGATTGGTCAATATTTATTTAATATTAGACATACGTATCAAGACCATATCCATTGGAAAATACATTCCACTATCACCGAGAATACCGTTTCAAACAAGCACGTGAAAATAAGTAGTGGAATAATTTCACATGTGAATCTTTTCACATGAGGTCGAGAATAGAGCCCCAGCAAAATAACACAACACCATACAAAAAAGACAGATTATTGCATCAAATTTAACGAATAAATTGCAGTGATAAATGTCAAAATAATGTCAACATAAGTATTACACTTTTGGACAACACAATTTTGGAAAATATCCAAAAAAGATGATGTCGAATAATTCTAAAGCTCAACTCTATCCGCTACAACAAAGTCAAAATCTCAGCTCGTACCATCTGCTCTAGATGGAGGACATATTTATCTAATGGCATGATCGCTGACAGCTAATACTAACCGTTACAAAACCAGTTATAGTGGTGTATGGATGCCAGTGGAAATTAAATTTGGCTGCTCGTTCAATAGGGAAAAACCTCACAACTGAAGCAAGCGTACACCTCCAAATTTCCTATTTGTAGGGGAAAGATAATAAAATAGAGCTGGGTACAGACCAAGTTCTCGAGCTGTTCTCGAATAGTTTGCGAGCTTTTTCGAGCTTGATGTATACGCCTGCTCGCGAACAGTTCTAGAGCAGCTTGGCAGTTCGTTTGGGGTTCCCAGTCGAGTCGATACTTTCAAAGGGTTCGTTTGCGAACACGTGGCGAACTTAGTATGTGTGTGGACGTTGACTGTTTGATATCATAATATGCGCGCTGTTTTTAAAAATTCTATCATCGGAATAATATTATGAGATCGCTTTCTTCGTCGCTTTCCATCGATGACATTTTTCGAATCTATTTATTTCAATTTTTATGAAAGTGCAGTTCTAGTTCGAACTTTTCAACAAACTAGACCAGACTGAACACAGAACTGAAACTATTCTTGTGTGAACGATGTATTTGGGAGCTGCTCGTGTTCAATTCGGGAGCTGTTCTCAAACAGCTGGCGAATTCTTTATTTTGGTCTGTACATTTTCCCAAATTATTGGGAACCCTTTTATAATACTGTTTTAAAATTTTTGGTTATCATGGGTTTTTGTTGAATTCATTTTCCATGGAGTCTAAATTCAACTATTTCTTTTCATCGTAATTCAGAGAAATGTTGGAGGAAGGATGACACATTTGTAATTTTTACAAAAATTCCATGGATTTAAGGAAGGTTATCTTGCAATAAAAATAAAAAGAGATGGGATGGAATCAAAGGATGCAGTCTTGCCAGGATCACCCTGAGCGACCCTGGAAAGCTGGGGCCGAAGAAATATTTGGCGATGACCAGGAAAAACCTACGTTTAACAGTAGGATTTCTGACTGGTCACTGTCAACTAAGGAAACACCTCCATACTATGGGGTTAGTGGACACACCTCTATGCAGGATGTGTGAACAGGAAGATGAAACTGTCAGGCATGTCTTATGCGAGTGTCCGGAGTTATCGTCAATAAGAGAGTGTGTGTTCGGTGAGTCTTGGCCTACACCTGCCGATATAAAGGAGATGTCTCCTAGTGACCTGTCCACCTTCCTGAGAAGGACAGGATGGACAATGACCTAGGAGGACAACTCCTCGGGAGGATGTACAATGGGTCACATGTGGCCTAAGTGCTGTGAGCCTACACACTCACCCTCCCCACTCTACAGATACAGAGAGATCATTCTTGATTCCACTTCTCATCAGTGGTTTCCTGTTTTCTGCCAAAAACCAAAAAATAATCTTATTCTCTGAACAATTGAAATATTTGCATTTTTGTAAGTGTCTCCAGTGGACAAAAACAAGAAGGTAGCTGCTCGACTGAACACAAAAAGTTTTTAAGTATTCCTTGCCATTTATTTTTTGAGTAGATGCTGGAAACTGCCATAAATATCCATCTAGGTACCCTGCTATCAGTCGGACTTATTATGTCGTATTTCAAAAACAGTTATGTTGAGATTCCTACAGCTGGGAGTGGGAGAATTTGGATTTTAATATCAATTGGTGTTAGCGATAGGGTGCGGACTCGACAAAAGATACGCACATTATTTCATAAAAGGCACTCAGGTCATGATGGAGCACCGTAACATTTGCTGTGAGCCAGCTAGAAAAGTTCCAGATCGTAGGATCAAAAATAGGGGAACGGTAGAATAGCCCGTTAGATCTACTGATCCCAATTCATTATTTTTCTTTCCAAGGGGTCACTTGGAATATATAGAGACTATATATAGACCTGAATATAGCCGTGTCCTGAACGCACGAATCAGGTCACAAATATGAAAAGTAACTTCTGCTACGCTACAAAATTTTCGGGAGGAAATTATTACCAAAGTTAGTTATTTTTTGCGCGATCGATCTTTTTTGTTTATTTACAGCACCGGTTGTCAGGACGGTAGGTTGTGTTTACTGGTTTCTATGTCTAATACGTCGGTAAGTGATTTACTTACCGTTCAGACGTCGGTAAGTAATTTACTTACCGACGTCTTAACCCTACATACATTTAAGTGGTCCTAAATAATATATTACTTCATTCATTACACGGAAAGAACAAAAAAAATAAGATCTATATTTTTTTAATGAACAGAAACGAACAGAACAATATAAAAAGTGATAAATAGCATGAAAACAATTTCACCAAAATGCAAATTATATTTTAAACTGATCGAGAAGTATAAATGTCACTTTTGACATTTCGCTCATTTCGAAGAAATTTGAATTATATTTTAAACTGATCGAGAAGTATAAATGTCACTTTTGACATTTCGTTCATTCCGAAGAAATTTAAATTATTTTATTCGAAGTTTATTTCAATACGATCGCGCAAAAAATGGTATAAGCATCTCGAACGTTAAGGGTAATACCGGTCTTCTCCAAACATTGCTGTCGACCGGTGAACAACCCTTACCGTTCTTGATACTTAATATACTAATTTGGTTGTTAGTGGGAAACAATTTGAACACTTACTGTTGTTTTAGTTATAGTCTACGTTTATCATGCATCAAGTATTCTGTAAATAGTACATTGACATTAAAACTCGCATTTGTGTCCACTTTTCATAATTTCAATCAGCTTACCAAGGAAAATCTGCAAAAATAGGATATTCCATCAAAAAAAGAACAGGTACTGTCGACTTTACTCAGAAGTTATTCACGCTTTATCGTGAATTATTATTCCAAAATTGAAATAAATAATTGACCTGTTTCGAAATATTATCGTTTATTTTGTTATACCTACCGTTATAGGGGCTTGTTAGTATGAACCTGTGAGTTCAAATATATTCCAAATAATGTTTTTCCCAAAACTTGCATTTCAGAAACTTCAATTCCATCACCATTAATCTCAAGTTCTAGAAACAGATTGAATGGAAATGTAGTGAAACAATATTCAAGATGCTGAGTTTGCACATTTTTCAACTGTAGAGACAGGTTTTGAGAAGTATGGTATATAATTCTTGATAAGCAGGGAATTTTTATGTAATTTCCAATGGAATGGAGAGGCATAGTTACCCAAGGACTCAGTTCTGATCACTGAGCTATAGAGCTTACCATTAAGCCAAGCGATAGAGCATTGAAATAGTGAGTTTTTTATAAGAACTCCAGTAGGAAAAAGACATATAAAAGGCATTACGTAGGAATAACCTGATATATTTTCGACTCGCGAAGGTTGGTCAAAAAATACCATTACATTGAACATTTGAAACGAAAAAACGTCCATTTGTTAGTTTTTTGTTGGTAACAGGAGAGCTTATTGAGTAATCGTATTAGAGTGAGAAGATAAATTGTAGACAATAAAAGAATACAACACATTCTCAAGCGAAGTAATTGGATGATTAGGAGCGAAGAGAATTCGGAGAACCTGGGAAAATTTTGTTTTGGGAGATATTTTCCAAAAACAGTGGGAGTTCAACTAGAAACAACAACTTTCCGGGACATAGGTCCCGACGGACAATGAATTATACTTCAAAGTCAAACGGGGCTGGTATACACCCCAATTACCATTCTGGCTTGCAATTAGGAAGGACAATGTAACTTGTAGACCGGTTTCAGTGTATTCGCGCCTTATCACTACACGTTCTCCGTCCGAGAGTCTAATCCCGGACTGAAGAAGACACTAAAATCACAATCAATACGTGTGCTCCAGTAACGGAAATTCATTAGCTCTGACAATCCCATGAGCCTGTTATAAAGAAAAAAATGAATTTTCGAATTTTGGTTTGCAGTTAGAAGTGAATATGTCGCTTTTGTCACAACTTTTACATTTTCGTTTCTGGAGGACATTTTAAAATTCCAATTCATAATTATAAATATCGTAATACTATCAATTACACTTTCAAAAAATTATATTTCAAATTTCGATTCTGATTCTATTCATAATGTTGTCACGGCTTTGATAACATGGCTAATATTATACAATTATGTATTTATTCATATTGTTACGAACTCACTAATTTCGAAGCCGGTCCTGTCGCAAACGATGAATGCGATCGTTCTTTCGCAGGTAATATCCAGACTATTCTAGAAATGTACCAGGCCATACAATGGTTTATCGCGAAACTTCTGGAGATTCGAGGGACTGGGTATATATAGCGGGTTTTCGAGTGAATCAAGGAGTTGTTCAGTATACAGTGAATCGGTAAACAGTTTCAGTATACAGTGAGTGAAGAGAAGTGAATATAAATAGTGTTGAATATAAATTAGGACAATTATTATACCGAGTGTAGATAAATTAATAGACATTGAGTAGTGTGTATATAAATTAAGATTATTATAGTGTGTAAGTGTTTCTTTAATAAATCGATAGTAATTAGCCATAGTGAGTGTATAATTTTATCCCACGGCAAAAAACAGTTTAAATAAATAAGAAAAACATTACATCGGTGTCAGGTGTGGGGTAATATGAATAAATAATTACGTAAAAATGGCTAAGAGACTATGTGACCTGAAAGTGACGGAACTGAAAGCAGAATTAGAAAATCGCGAGTTGGAAACGTCCGGAAAGAAGAGTGAATTGGTTGAAAGACTGAAAATAGCACTGGAAAGTGAAGACTTGGATCCAGAAACATTCTTATTCAATGACGAGTCCTCCACCATAATCTCGTCAATATCTGCTATGAACGAGAAGATTTCTACTATGAAGGACGACATTTCTGCTAATATGGACGAGAATATTTCTACCATGAAGAATGAGATTTCTACCATAAAGGACGATATTTCTGCTAATATGGACGAGAAGATCTCTACTATGAAAGACGATATTTCTGCCAATGTTTTGTCAATGAAAAATGACATTGCCGCTGAAGTCGAAAATAAAATTTCGTCCCTAAAATCAGATATTGAGAATCAAATGACAACAATGGAAGAGAAAATCCAGGAGTAAGAGAGAAAAATGGCAAATACAAAAACACAAGATATGCCAGCAGAAGAGAAGAAGATCGAGCAAATAAAACCCTGCAAGCCAGAAGCACTCCCCAAGATAGAAGATATTGGCAGTTTTGCTCGAGTCAAGGCCCCAACGTTCGACGGAAAGATGTCATGGACCAACTATGTTAAACAATTTGAAGCAGCCGCTAGAGCGAATAATTGGTTAGACAGAGAGAAGGCAGTGAACTTGACCATCGCCCTTGGATGTGCTTCAGACGATATCTCTTGAAGAAACGGATGACTTTGAGCAACTGAAGAAGAGATTGGACATGCGATATGGTCACGAACATCTAGAACACTTGTACCAATCTCAGATGAATAATCGAAAGCAGAGACGTGATGAAACCCTTCAAGAGTATAAAGTGGATATTGCCCGACTAGTCCGACTTGCAGCCACGAAGGCGTCAGGTTATAACAAAGTTAGGACCGTTCAAGAAAAGGGTGACGAAGATAAATTTGACCAGTTAGTCAACTTGATAAAAAGCATGGTAGAACGAAAGCCAAGGAAGATTAGATGCTGGAATTGTGGCGAGCTAGGACATGTACGCAGCTCGTGTAAGCGCCCCAGAACTCCAGCAAACCAAGAGCCCCAGTCCCAGGAAAACTAGAATGGGTCGGCCACGACGGGGCAGCACCGACCCAGGATCGTTCCAAAGACCCTCTCATACTGATAGCCTCTCTCAGATGCCGTAATGACAGTGTATATGTGGATGGTGAAGTGAATGGCAAGAAATATACTCTGCTGGTGGATACTGGAGCAACTAGAACCATTATACGGCCAGAGATAATAAAATCTAAGAAGCTTCTGCCAACCAGGCTGCGACCCCGGACCGCCACAGGGAAGAGTGCCAATGTTCATGGAGAGACGCAAATCCAATTGGGAATTGGTGAAGAAAAATTCACGCATACGGTGATCGTAGCTGATATCGAAGAAGACGTGATTCTGGGAATGGACGTAATGAATTTACATGGTTTCCAGTTAGACTTTAGAAACAGAACCATCAAGGTGGGTTCCGAAGAAGTATTCCTTCATCCACATGAAAGCAGAACGGTGTTGGCAGCTGTACAGGAAGATACTGTTCTTCCTGCACGAAGCGAAACCATGATAGTAGCGCGGTTACAGGGAATCATGGAAGAAGGTACACCGGTTATGATGGAACCTTGGAACCACGACGAAGAGGTTGGTAAAGGAGTGCTAATTGGAAAAGGACTGGTTACGTTAGCGAAGGAGATCCCAGTACGTGCTATAAACGTGAACGATTACTCAATTACCCTCAAGAAAGAAACCAGAATTGGATGTTGCACACCGGTGACGTCTGTAGTTCGTTAAACAACGACAACCGACAATTCTAATGACAGATTCGAACAGATGTTGTCAATAGCTAGCCAATCCTTGAATCGAGCTGAGAAAAGGAAAATGAGAGAATTCCTCTTGCAGTATCGAGACCTATTCGTACCAAAAGGAGGGAAGACTGGTAGAACATCAGCCGTCAAACACAAAATCGATACTGGTAATGCCAAGCCAATTAAACAATCAGCTCCAAGGCTACCGCAAGCGAAGAGAGAGAGGAAGCTGAAAGAATAATTCAAGAGATGGAGAAAGAAAAAGTAATAGAACCATCTACTAGTCCATGGGTGTCTCCAGTAGTGCTCGTCAAGAAAAAGGATGGAACTACCAGATTCTGCGTGGACTATCGCCAGCTGAATAACGTGACGAAAAAGGACATCTATCCTCTGCCTCGGATCGACGATACGCTAGACACTTTGGCTGGCAGTGGAATGTTTTCCACCTTAGATCTGAAGTCTGGCTATTGGCAAGTAGAAATGGACCCAGAAGACAAAGAGAAAACTGCTTTCACTACCGGATCCGGATTATGGCAGTTCAACGTCATGCCCTTCGGGCTCTGTAATGCGCCCGCGACATTTGAAAGACTCATGGAAAATGTATTGAGAGGGTTATCTTGGAAAACTTGCCTGGTCTATTTGGACGACATCGTAGTATTAAGTAAGACATTCGAGGACCACCTGAAGAATTTGCAAGACGTATTCAAACGACTTCAAGCTGTTCAGCTTATGTTAAACCCGAAGAAATGTCAGTTATTCCAAAACCGAGTCAACTATCTGGGTCATGTCGTGAGTAACGAAGGAGTGGCAGTAGATCAAGAGAAAATTGCTTCCATTAAGCAATGGCCGCAACCAACAGACAAACATCAAGTCAGGAGTTTTCTTGGACTTTGCACATACTATCGAAGGTTCGTAAGGAACTTTGGAGATATTGCCAAGCCGCTAACTCGACTCACAGAAGAAACAAGAACTTTTCATTGGGATAAAGACTGTCAAACTACTTTTGAAACCCTCAAGAGACATTTAACCACGGCACCGATACTAGGATATCCGTTACCAGAAGGAGACTTCATTCTTGACACTGATGCAAGCAACGTAGGAATTGGAGGAGTACTCTCACAGATCCAAGGAGGCCAAGAAAGAGTGCTGGGATATTTCAGTAAAGTTCTCTCCAAACCAGAACGGAACTACTGCGTCACGAGAAGAGAACTTTTGGCGGTAGTGAAGTCTGTGGAAAACTTCTATCAGTATCTCTATGGAAAGAAATTTTTAATTCGGACTGATCATGCAGCACTCAAGTGGTTAATGCAGTTCAAGAACCCCGAGGGCCAGATCGCTAGATGGATTGAACGACTCCAAGAATACGATTTCAACATCGAGCATCGGGCTGGTGTGAGTCACCGAAATGCCGACTCCCTATCTAGACGACCGTGCCAACCAGACTGTTCCCACTGCAACAAGGTTGAATCTAAGGAAGCTACAGTTTTAAGAACTACAGTCAGCAATGAAGAATGGTCACTCACCAGGATTAGAGAAGATCAAGATTTCCACCAACCCTAAAGGCATATTGGGCTCAGTGGGACTCCCTTGTCCCGGAAGAAGGCCTGTTGAAACGAATCTTAGAAAACGATGATGGTTCCGAAAATAGACGGCAAATAGTTATCCCGAGATCGAGAGTAGCTGAGGTACTGAGGAAATTACACGACAGTCCATCAGGAGGTCATCTGGGAGTGAAAAAAACCCTTCAGCGAGTCCGTGAAAGGTTTTATTGGATGAACAGCTCCGAAGATGTGAAGGACTGGTGTAAGAAGTGTACGAATTGTGCTACGAGTAATGGACCACATCGCAAGAGAAAGGCTCCCATGGAACAATATAATGTTGGAAGCCCATTCGAAAGGATTGCATTAGATATCGCAGGACCATTTCCGACGAAAGAAAATGGTGGTAAATACATTCTGGTCGTGATGGATTATTTTACCAAATGGGTAGAAGTTTACGCGATTCCGAACCAAGAGGCCACAACGGTCGCGGATGTATTGGTAAAAGAATTCATTAGCCGATATGGAGTGCCCTTGGAAGTCTACAGCGATCAGGGAAGGAATTTCGAAAGCCATGTATTCCAGGAAATTTGTGAGAAGCTGGGAATGAAGAAGACCAGGACAACGGCGTTGCATCCACAGTCAGACGGAATGGTCGAAAGAATGAGCAGGACCATAGGAAAATACCTGTCCAAAGTAGTTTCCAGCCACCAAAAAGATTGGGACCAGTACCTTTCCCTATTTGCATTGGCGTATCGATCTGCCATCAATGAGTCCGCAGGTGAAAAACCTGCGAAAATCCTATTTGGACGCGAAATGAGACTTCCTTGTGACCTGGAATTGGGTTGTCGTCCTGGAGGAGATCTAGCGGGAGAAGACTACGTGATCCAGTTGAGAAAAAGGATGGACGATGTACACGAATTGGTTCGAACGAATCTCCTAGTTGCCAGCGACAGAATGAAAAAACGGTACGACACGCAGGCTACAGAAGGCAGTTTCAAAGAAGGAGACAGAGTATGGTTACACAACCCAACGAGGATAAAAGGCTTTTCTCCAAAACTACAAAAATCTTGGTAGGGTCCATACTTAATCAAGAAGAAGATCAACGACGTCATCTATCGCATAAGTGAGATCCCCAATGGAAAACCGAAAAAAGTCCACCAAAATCGACTAGCCCCATTCGAAGGAGACCATGACCAAGAAGAAGGAGTAAACCATATCCGGGAAGATCCTGACCCTGCCTTCGAAGAATTTATGGGCGCATATGGAGGTACCGGTAAAGCTAGATTTGGAGTTACTACAGAGCAACGACAAGATTTGTTCACGCTACCGGAAGACTATTCACTGGCACACAACATCCCAGCCAATACCAAAAATGCACGAGGTTTAGCATTCGTCTTTCGAAAGAAGTTTGGACAATCAGAAAAACTTTCAGAACAGATTCCGACCCCTGGCAAGACACTGAAACTCAAACACAACTCACGACACATCTTCTATCTCGTAACAAAGGACGAATTTGAGGATCGATCCACCTACCGGAATGTGTGGGAAGCGCTATGAAGTCTTCGAGACCACGTGCTGAAATCCAACGTGAAGAAACTAGCGATGCCTGAGATAGAGAGCAACCAGTTGTATTGGCGAGTCATTAGGAATATGGTGGAAGTGATCTTTGAAGATACCGATGTCCACATTTTAATCTGCAGCTATTCCCCACGTATCAGTATCCGATGAAGACAGTACCCTGTTATTTCCATACGACCGGAAAGTGTGGAAATGGATCCAGTTGCCGATTTAAACATCCAGTCCCGGCTACACAAGAGTTCCAGGAGGAGCTTACTATTAAGGAGGGGGCAATGTTATGAACTCACTAATTCCGAAGCCGGTCCTGTCGCAAACGATGAATGCGATCGTTCTTTCGCAGGTAATATCCAGACTATTCTAGAAATGTACCAGGCCATACAATGGTTTATCGCGAAACTTCTAGAGATTCGAGGGACTAGGTATATATAGCGGGTTTTCGAGTGAATCAAGGAGTTGTTCAGTATACAGTGAATCGGTAAACAGTTTCAGTATACAGTGAGTGAACAGAAGTGAATATAAATGGTGTTGAATATAAATTAGGACAATTATTATACCGAGTGTAGATAAATTAATAGACATTAAGTAGTGTGTATATAAATTAAGAATATTAGAGTGTGTAAGTGTTTCTTTAATAAATCGATAGTAATTAGCCATAGTGAGTGTATAATTTTATCCCACGGTAAAAAACAGTTTAAATAAATAAGAAAATTATTACAATATGTATTTTGCCGAAGCAGGTGTATCCACGCCTATGGGAGACCTTCGGGTTGTTTATTAACTAACCATTAACCACCTTTGTAATTACTTATATATTTTCTGAATAAATTATAATTATTATCATTTAATAACAACTATAATGAACGTTTTGGTACTTCATATTTGAATCTTTCAAACCCGTTTTTAAATTTGAAATGGGACGATCTATAACACATGAAAATATTGCAATTGCATCTTAGTAACACTGTTATTCGCGTGAATAAAGTGCATACAACGAATTTGTTTCCCATGAAGTTTCAATCCTTTAACCTGAGAAACAACAAAAATATATATTTTTTTTGGAAAATTATGGGTTTTCTCCGCTCCCTATTGTCCAATCACTTTGCCCAAAAAATGCGTTGAATTCGTATTTTTATTATCTACAATAATTGTTTGTACCACTATAATTACTTGATAAGCTTTCGTGTTATTAACAAAGAACTTAAAACGTACTTTTCATCGTTTCCAATGTTTATAACTATTCAGGAAGCAGATTTGCCAGTAGAAAACATATGAGGTTCATACTGCCTAGTGCCTTTCACATGATGGCACAGTCCGTTTTCTACTAGGACTTTTGTCATAAAAATGGGCCTATTGCTTAGCCTATATCAGGAAATGTATCATGCAGTAATTGAAATTTTCCTTTTTTTTTAGAAAAAAATATAGATATTTACAATAATTAGCACTTTCATGAACAAAAAGTATAAAAGTTTTCCTATGGTGCATAAGCGAAAATTTACCTAAAATAAAAATAGTAGATGTTTCTGTAGGTATGGATAGTGATAGTTGTTCAAAGAAAACGCTGAGAGTGAAGCATAATTCCCGAACAAACCTGATTTTGGTTCATCTATATACAGCATAACATCTGTGTCGGATAAGGCCTTATTGGGCTGACCACTAATGGATGAAGGTACCATTGGCGCATCTGTCAATGGAGTACCTGGTCCTGGTGTGCTGACTTCAGTACGTGATCCTGGAGGATCCATTCTGTTCTTGGATTTTCTCCTCTTCAGAACCGATGCCTTCTTAGCAACCTGTAATATTAGGGACTGACCCAACGTATGGATATTCAACACCAATACATCAAACACTGCATCTAAAACTAAGCAGAACTGGGAAATTTCTGTTGTATTATATTGATCGACATGGTGGTTAGGCTCAACCTCATTTGGTTTTTATTTTTACTACATGGTTACGTTGTTGTATGTTATACAAGGTGTCCAGAAACTATCCTGCCCAATGTAAACTACCAAAGCAGCATTTTAACAAAGATACGCACATGATACACCGAAATCAACGTTTTACTCCGTAAATTGAATAAATAAGGCTTTCACTTGATGAAGATCCATTCTAAACGATGGAATGAGACAATTTAATTCGCTTAAGCCTTCACTTGTTCAAGAAAGCTACTGTGTTAACGGAACGCGTCATGTAATGAACTTGGTTCAAATGATATCATGGAGGTTTAAACAAATTGAATTGTTCCATTTTATCGTTCTACTTCGTGTCGAAGTTAGTCACTCATGCAACGACGCTCTCTAGACTCTCAGACATCGTCGTATTATCGTTAAAGCACGACGTTGTTACAACCTCCACTTACTACTAGTACTGGATATTTTAGTAATGGGCTAAACGTTGTACAACGTTTTAGTGAGTTATGTTAAACGTGTAGGATTCAACTACCGAAACGCATTTTTGAGTTGAATTTAAAACGTCTTCGCGTTGTCACTTTTGCAATTATGATTTTTTCAAATATTTTAGAGGACATGCTACTATATTCAGATGAAAATATTCCTAGCTTTGAATTTTTGTGACAATACTGTTCGCAAAATTTGTCCATATGGTCTAAATAGAGAAATATCGAAAGAAATTGAGTAACGTTAACCTAACCTCGAAAGTTTATTTATATCAACGAGCGTTGAACCCATAGACTGGAACTAAATATGAAATGAGAAGGATTATGTCGTGAAAAATATTACATGAACACAGGAAGCTTGGAGATGTTGAGTTTAAAGTATTTAGAAACAAATATTCGCCTGAATACAGTTATATCAAGGAGAGCAACTATCTACCCAACTAACAATTTAAGTTTTATAATGGCTTTTGGAACGTTCACAGAATGTATTTATAAAACTGCTACTGTTCTATAAACACTTTTACAATGTTCTTATAGCTCTTATAAGCATATAATTTGCGCAGATAATGAAACAAATCGCCTGTTAGACATGCTTTTTAGATGTTGTTTGCTGCTGTAATGGAACAGTTTTTAGAACATTCATAAATATCCAATAAGAATCCTACGTGGAGAAAAATTCCACTAAAATTTATCCGTTGCCATGGTGATCTGTCAAAAAACACGTTTTGATTGGTTAACAAGTACAGGTGTGGAATTTCCACTGAAATTTCCCAGTTCTGACAACTAGGCTAACATAAAATCGGTAATTGTATGTAAAACAGTCTACGAAATTTTCAATGATAACTTCATTTTTAGATAACGATGGTACAAATAAGCACGAACAAAATATATCATATTGTACATGCTAGCTGGTTGAAATTTTGTTCTTATGGCTGAAAAAGTTCATGTGGTCTTGATCCAATTGCTTGAATTCCATTTCCATTTCCATCTATGGGAACATGTAGTTTCCAGTACCAATACACATTATACTCACAGTCGATTATCGCAAAGTATTTTAACCTAATAAACAAGAGACTCATCACATAACTCGATAAGTGTTTTTTTCTGATTCAGATTGGGTCAACTTTCATTTAGCTGAAATCAGTTATGGAAAAACTGTTGCCATGGCAGCCATTGTCATGGTAACGGATACACAAAAACCCAAATCATATGGTGAGGAAATGCGCGGCTGTCGGTTTAACCACTTTCGTTTAGCTGAAATCACTTATGGAAAGACTGTTGCCATGGCAGTCATGGAAGTCACGTGTTAGAATGAAATAATTATTTAACATTTATTTATCAGACTAGCTGTAGTAAGTTGTCAGATAGACTTTTAATTTGTATTGTAAATTTAATTTGAATTCGAATAAACTTGTTACTTTTCCACTGGAATTATTCTCTAAAAACACTGCAAGCCAACATTACGGCTACACAGAAACCCAAATCATATGATGAGGAAATGCGGGGCTGCAAAGTTGACCACTTTCGTTTAGCTGAAATCAGTTGCAGAGAAATTGTTGTTGTTTTAACCATTGTTATGGTAACGAGCGAAGAAAAATCCAAATCGTATAGTGGGGAAGTCCTTGGTTGTGAAGTTGAGGTGCTGTTCACCTAAAATAATGAAATGCTAATTCTATGTTCGAAAGATTTGCTGTAAGAGGCCATTCAAGTATCACGTAAGCAGATTGTCTACTATTTTCCACCCTCCTTCCCCTTTGTCATATATTACCCCCCTCACAGTGTCCTCCTAAAATGCGTTCTCGATTATATTTTCTTTGTTCAAATTTGGATTGGTCAATCTGAAAAGTATCTATGAATAAATTTTCTAATTTAGAGATCTGGATAAGATTGGATTTCCGATTGAAATGTTGGAGCAGATTGATATCGCGAGCGAAGCGATCGCGCCGGGTCGACGTTAGAACAATACAAAATCTATACGAAATACGAATGCAGATATCTACTCAAAGAAACAGGTAGTGGAAATTCCAATATTTTACTCTCAATCCGGATGTATGTCAAAACAGAGATACAAACATTAAGCATTAAGATAATAATTGAAAATACATAACTAAATATCCAGTATCTAGTGAAAACGATGAAAGTAGTTACCTACGCAGTGCTCTTCACTATGTAACAAATACAATAGAGCTTACAATAGTAGTCAAGTATGTTTGGTCATATGTGGTCTGTGAAGTATGTTCAAGTATACCTTCGACCGTACTAATCCCTACTACCATCATCTAGTAACTCGCATTGAGGGGCGTGGCTATTTCAAATTGATTGCTGTACATGTCAAAGTGTATCTATGGTACTAGTGCGAGTATTACGTATTACCTTCTTATGATAATTGCATTTTCAATTCCAAGTGATCAATCATTCTTATTTATTTATGTTATTTCTCAGTAATTCAAAGTTGTTAGAGTTCAAGTTGAAACGAAATAAATGTTGGGACGTATACCATACCTACATATAAGAATAATTTTATGGCATTACCTATATCATGATATTTAACGTTTTAGATGGGATTTTTATTTTATCGACAAAGTTAGCACATAAATTTTGGAAATGCTTAGCAATAAGCCGTGAAATACATACTTTATGTCGTTGCTAGGTGTAATAGTTATTTATGATATAAGTGCTAGAAGTGATATTTTATTTTGAGAGAAGGGAAATTCTATCCCTTCGAATAAAATGAAATCAGTTTTAGCAGGTACATATAGCATACACTATTTTTTCTGAAAATACCAATAAATGTCCAAATTAACGCATAATTTACATTAGATAATAAATTGATAAGATAATTGCCTTAAGATTATTAGTTTTAAATTCAATTTCATTCAATCCATCCATGAAACGAGTTGCCAAGGTCATCGAGAAAATGAATTTTTATCTCCGAAGATTGAATGAGCTGCCAATGAAGCTCCTTTCGAATTATTGTTAGACCGCTTTCAGACGAGACACTTTGTGGCCGGCCACGAAGAAAGAAGACACAAATATGAGACAATCCAATTTGACTGAAGAACGACTAGCAGTAACCTTAAGGTATGTCTAAATGACAAATAATAATATAGGATGGTCCTAAGTAATATAACACTTGGAAACACGTGACCCGTTTGAACGTACTAATTGAAGTTTATGTATTACATGATTGCGAGTGGCCCGTACACAGACATAGTGTCTGGACACTAAAGGGCTAGAGACACTTCGATTCAGTGGCCGGTCACGTATTCCTAATCTCGTGTGAATGCGTCTATTTATATTGATGTTTTTCTAGCCGCGCGATTCTTTCCAGACACTGGTGGCCGGCCACCAGAATCAAGATTCAAAGACACTAAAAGTGTCCCGTAAAAAAGAACTTTCCGAGACACTAGTCGTACACGTGTATCTGGTTCAATTCAACATAAATATATTTTCAAATTTTAAATATTTATTGGTCATCGAACCATTGAAGTTAACACTCGGAAACGCGTGTCCCGTTTGAACGTACTAATTGAAGTTCATGTATCGCGAGTGGCCCGTACACAGACACAGTGTATAGTATAAGGTCTGGACACTAGTGGGCAGAGAAACTTCGATTCAGTGGCCGGAAACGTATTCCTCATCTGTGTCTCGTGTGAATGCGTCTATTTATATTAATGTGTTTTTTCAGCCGAGCGATTCTTTCCAGACACTAGTGGCCGGCCACAAAGTGTCTTGTCTGAAAGCGCTCTTAGTTTCACTAATTGTGCGTTTAATTGAATGAACCCTCAATTTTCAATTATGTTTTCATCTGTTCTCATGAAAATGAATTACTTCTAATACTAGTATTATAAAATGGCATTTGGCTTAACTTTCGTTTAGCTGAAATCAGTTATGGAAAAACTGTTGTCATGGCAAAGATTGTTGTTATTAGTAGTGAAGAAAAACCCAAATCATATGGTGAGGAAATGCGCGGTTGCCAAGTTGACCACAGCTGAAACTAGTTATGGGAAAACCGTTGTTATGGCAGCGATTGTCATCATAACGAAAAAACAAGAACACAAATATTATGCTGAGAAAATGCGTGGATGCCAAATCAACAGCCTCAGCATGGTTGAAACCATTTTTACGAGGAATCCGTTATCATGGCAAAGGTTATAGTCCAAGATCCCAGAGCGATGAGACATAACTTATTTTCAAATAGATGCAATGTTAGTTTCTCAGTAGCATTTCGTGTGCTTTGAATACCTGTGTGTTTGTTGAGCTATCCTAAGGACACCTGGGCAGGTATCAGGTGAGGAAGATAACTTAAAATAAGAGTAACTCTACTTAAATTTAAATGTCTGATTTTTATATATGTTTTGTAGAATAATATTCTAGAGTAGTATCATAAGTGTCAGACACTTTCCATGGACCAAAACTTTTGTCAGGCGCCTTAAAGCTGCAAAAAAAATGAATAGTTGCCTTGATAACATATTTGAAAGTCAGACATGTGAAAATAAATAAAGTTTAAGTGATATGTTTTATTGCTCTGAGATCTTACTCTATTAATTCTACCTTAACCATGAATATTGTTTGTGCATCAAAATGATTAGAAAATTCTCCAGAGAAAGAGTTTTCCACCTTTTCCATTTTAAAAAGTCCATATTACAGCTAGGATATTGTTCGGTTATGCACATCATGAGTGTTATGAGAGGAATTCATTGGGAGTTGGGAAAAACTTATCCTGCGCTACTTCAGAGAAATGGTGACAAGTGCATTTGCACAAATACAATTTTCTGTTCCTAACATTCCATCTATTTGAAAATAAGTTATGTCTTATCGCTCTGGGATCTTACTCTATTAATTCTACCCTAACCATGAATATTGTTTGTGCATCAAAATGATTTGAAAATTCTCCAGAGAAAGAGTTTTTTACCTTTCCCATTTTAAAAAGTCCATATCACAGCTAGGATATTGTTCGGTTATGCACATCATGGGTGTTATGAAAGGAATTCATTGGGAGTTGGGAAAAACTTGTCCTGTGCTACTCCACAGAAAGAGTGGACTGTTGTCCCGACGAGTTTGCTGATAGCCGGCCGATGGCCGGAGTCGGCGGGGTCGTCGGAACAATAGACTGCTTGTGGAAACCTGCCTGATATAAACCGTATCTAGTGAAAGGTGGTTGATGAGGTATATTCACCAGACGTGGGGGCTTGCCTTAAACAGCTGGCCAAGTGGAAGGTGACCACAATAAAAACCCTCCAAGTCAAGGTGGAACAGCATATGCCGAGGACTGCGTGGTCAAGGGGAAGCTTGATCGTTAATATGCGGACTCTGGATACCTGGGGACATCCAGTTTAAATACCCTTACTCCTGCATGCGGGGCTCTGCAGGAGTGGACCTTGTGCTTCCCTAGCTACTCGTGGGATCAACCATGGATAAGGAAAAAAAAAAGAAACCAAGCGGGCATGCACCGCAACCGGCCACAAGTCGGAGCAATGTATCCACAGTGCCCAAAAATACAGAAGCATCTTCCTCACACGCGAGCAGACCTCGTGTTGAGGAAGTCAGAGAAAAACAAGAGAGAAGAAAGGCAGGGGCACCTACACCCTCAACCTCCTCAACTGGTGGAAGTCTCCGGGAGAAATCCTGGACGAAAAAGAAGACCCCCCCCTCCTTCCTGAACTGGGTAAACCCGGAGGAAGGGATGATCCACTAAGGCGTGGACTTAGTGGAGCAGTGGTAAGATGGTATCTTCGCTTCCTTGAACAGGGACTCGCACCGGAGGAAGCAAGAAAGAAGGCTACGGAGCGCAGAAAGCAAGGAGAGGAGAAAAACATCCCTCCTAAAGTAGAAAAACGGAAGCGGGAGATGGCGACAGCCCTAACACCGCAAGTACAGGCGAAGAAGAAAAGGGAGGATAGAATAGCCATCCCTTCTTCAACTGGCAGCTATGCAGCTGCAGCAAAATTAATAAGAATGGCAGTTATCCCCAAGGCGTACCCTGAGACTACCCTCAGTGCGGACGACCAAACCTTGCTGGAGAACGCAATAATAGAAGAAATGTATGCTGGATGAGACCACAAACTCCAGTTTAGTGGCATACATTTCAGACCAGGAGTCGTTCTAATCGACTGTGAAACACCACAGACTGCAGAATGGCTCCGGCTGATAGTACCAAAGCTGGAGAGCTGGAAGGGAGCAGAACTGACGGTGTGCCAGGGAGACGACATCCCAAAAATGCACACCGCCACGATCTTCCTGCCAAGAAGCAAAGGCGTAGAGGAAAGTAAGCTTCTTCGCTTGATTAAAGCGCAGAATGAGGGTTTGGAAACAAACCAGTGGAAGGTCCTTAACCTAAAAGAAGAGGGCAAAGGCCTAGTCTTGAGGGCAGGAATAGATAATCTATCCTGCCAAAAAATCAAGAACAACGGGTTCACCATCCATTACCGGCTTGGGAAAATACCCGTACATGGCCTCAGAAAATAAGAAGGTAGTAACAAGGAAAAGGTTTCCATTTCCTCCGAGGCCAGTGGCGACTCGAGTAGTGTAGAAAGCCTACACATCACCAAACTCCTTAGGGAAGAGGAGGGCAAAGAAATAGTGATAGCATCATGCTACTTTGAGGGAGATGGGCCTGCACCACCCCCAGAGGTACAAAAGCTGGTGAAGTACTGTGAAGAGAAGAGACTACCTCTACTTCTAGCATGTGATGCCAATGCACACAATACCGTTTGGGGCAGAAGCAACACCAACAAAAGAGGTGAGCAACTTTTAGATTATATCCTTAATAAAAACCTTAATATCCACAATATAGGGAATACCCCTACATTTGTAACAAGGGTAAGGCAAGAAGTTTTAGATGTCACACTGGCGACGCAGGATTTAAAACATATAGTAAAAGATTGGAGAGTATCGGGTGAACCATCACTCTCCGATCATAGTATCATAACATTCAAGTTAGAACTAGGCATACCTGAGATAAGCCTCAGGAGAATACCGAGAAAAACAGACTGGGACAACTATAACACCTGTCTGAAAAGAAATCTAGCACTTATCCAGAGAGAAGGAAGGGCTAAGCACCATCTCGACCTGGAAAATGAGCTAGAGGATCTGAACAGGGCAATAATCGAGGCGTTTGAATCGAGCTGCCCTCTTTAAAAACAACGAAGCAACAAAGATGCACCCTGGTGGAACAAACATCTGTCAGAACTAAGATCTCAAACCCGGGACCTTTTTAATAAAGAAAAAATCACCGGAGACTGTTAGAGATACACCGAGGTGAGAAACACCTACTACAAGGAAATTAGAAAA
>CAJUYH010004800.1:24484-50154 GCA_910591685.1 Galerucella tenella | reverse complement strand
AAAAAAAAAAAAACAAGAAAAAGAAATACATGAATTATATTTAAAACACATTAAGCCATATCAAACTCGCTTACTCCATTTCAAAAATTTGAAATCAAAACAAAAATTTCAATTATTTATATTCTACCATGCTTGGCTGCACATTATCTATCAAGCAAAAAATTATTTATGGATAAATAGCGTACAAGATATCGTATTACATATTGTATATGAAATAAAATAATATGTTTGTTTTCATAATGAGTCTGTGAATACGATGCATTCTGTATACGCGAATATACGAAGCCTACAACGAAATCGATTGGAAGTATTCGACAGGTTTCCAAAGCAAAGAGCACTTACATGTATACATAAAAAAAAAAATTACATGCAGTAATAGTTTTTTACAATAGAGAAAACAATTTCGGCGTCTGATTTGTACGATCGATAAAGACAAACTACGCTCGACCCACATGAAGAACAGGTGTTCAACCAGAATTTCATAGAATATAAAGATAAGAAATATGTGGTAGCGAACATAAAGACATTTGTGCCCCCGTTAAATATAATATGTGCGGTATCCCACATGATATTTGTCGTCGATGAATGTGACGACTTTCTACATTGACTATAAAATGTATATGGCCGTGCGTAATTTTATAAAATGTTATACAAGAAAATGTCTTAACCAAGTATCATATACACATTTACTGTCAATGCACTTGAGAAGATAAATATATAAATATATAAATGGAAACATTAATTACTCTATTTAGCAGTTCATGAGAAATAACGTTTTCAAGAGCCGTTAAAAAAGCCGCAGATATAAAGGGTGACTACGAAGAAAGCCGTGATTATTATTCCAACTATATAAATACGAGGGAATATTTCTCACATTATATTCTTTTACTCACGTTTTATGTGCGCTTTCACGATACGTTTTCTTTCCTCCAGTATCATCATCATCATCATCATATATGTATATGAAATGTCGCTCGCAGGTGGAAAATATTTGGCCACTGAATCACCAAAATATATGATATATTGTCTCGAAATTATTTTAGTGGCTCCCAAACACATTACACACCCATACATCCACACATATGCAATAGAAACTAAACAACGTATTCGACATGTATAGTGTGAAATTGAAGGGGAAACCAACACGTTCTTGATGTCGAGTTGGAATGAATGCTGTTGCAGGCATAGAACACAAGTGCACAAACCTTATAATATGACATGTATATATATATATATATATATATACAAATATTATTATGTGTGTGAAGATTCACGGAGTGTCGGGCACACGTGGCGCCATCACGTTTTCACAAACTCATACTAAAACATTCAGACATTGTCCATCATTGCCGCTGCAATTATTTGCCATTGACCCCAAGACCTCCATACAAGAAATAAAATTGTCAGCAAAGTACATTGCGTTTCCGTTGTTTATTATGTTTATTTAGTGGTTGGCAATACAAAAAAAAAAAAATGACTAATCTACTCAGGGCTTTCTGGGAAAGATACTTTAGGTTTGTTGGCAGTTTCAGTTTCAGGTTTTGCAGTCGATTTATTATTTGATCTCAACACGGCTCCTGGACTTGGATACGGTCGCATTTGATACAGGGGTCCAGTAGCTGTTGTATCAGCACCAGTTTTTGCCTCATTATGACGTGCAAGGCCATCGGACCATTTACCTCTGCAAAAAATTACGAGAAAAAGTAAAATACAAAAATATAATAAAATCCCACTACTCATAAGATTTCAACTCGTGTAGCAACTCAATATTATGAACAACTTAATGATTATTATACCGAGGAATATCGCTGTATGATGCTGGATCCATGGGATCTAATGTGCGATCTTTTTTGTCTTTAATAACATCGACTCTTTGTATCCGCCGATTATCGGGAACTTTGAATCTATCTTTATTCACAACCCTTTGCTCTTTTTTAAGTTCTGATTCATCCACCTATTAAACAAAAAAAAATAAATAAAATAAATTTCAAGTTGACCGTGAAACATTTGAATTCACAAAATGGGCAAAAAAAAATTGTGAAATATTTCTAACATCCATGGGTTCTTGATCGCTTGCGCTCTCATCACTAGACATGTCATCTTGGTCGGCAGCTTTTAAATGTAAATCCTCTCTTAATTGTGATGCAGGTTGTGAAATCTGACATTTGGGATGACTAGGTGGTAACCAAGACACCAAATCAGACGACCAATCCCAATAATAATGTTGACCACTATAATATGAAAATGAACTCGATATTTCAAATAAGTTCGCCAATTATTGCAGTTACTTATATTATATAGAACAAATAATAAACATACACGCCAGGATCATATACAGCTTTCCATGTTTCAGGTAGCGGATATTTTTGCAATAGTTTCATTTGACGTTTTATATATTTTTCTGAGGGTTGCACATGTCCAGCACCCCACAAATCTTTACACTTCTTAGTACACTCGTGGTATATATTGTATTTATTTGGACATCCACTGTAGCCCTGAATCATGAAACAAATTAATACATATATTTAAACATTAACTTGACATCCTTTGCATGTCACACAGTATACAAGTTGTTCACCCAACTGCAATCGCAAATATCTTCGAAATTAATTGACATATTTTCATCATTAACCAATTAATTCTGTCTGGAAAACGATAAGTAATTTAATAGTTGTGAAAACAAATGACAAGTTATAATGCTGAAAAACTGAAAATAAACTAATAAATGGAATTGGATAATTTTAGTGAACAATAACAAAGCCATGTGACATTCAAGGATTATTTCTTATGTGTATATGAAGATACCATCATGATGTGTGTAAATATCCTACCATAAATGTTTGGGACAAATCAATTTCATTTATTTCTTCTTTCGTATTGTCGTAATCTTCCGCAATTACTTCCTCATGAATTTTCTTCTTTGCTTCCTTTTTCGACGAGTCTGAAAGATAATGGTCAATAACTACACAATAAGTATCTTGATGTAATCTGTTACAGTCAAAATGTACCATTTTTTTCTGATCCAGTGATTAATCCACGTTTTGCCAACCGTGCCGCCAACGCCGCCGGAAGAGGCATTATTTTTTTATATCTATAAATTAAACAATCTCACATAAAATATTATACTACTTATATATTTTATTTTCCATCTTTTCAATTCTATCACATATAACCAATCTTCCAAATTTACTCATTTGCTCATGCACATAAAGGTTAGTTTTAATGACACGGCACCATGATATTGCGCGCCAAACAATAAACATTTCAAATTTGTACATTTGAACACATGGAGAGTATTCACTTTCAATAGAATCAAGTTTTATTAGAAAATATATTGATGATACAATATCATTAACAATTTTCGCTCTCTGCAATATCATCAGCTATTACTTCTGTATCAGAATTTTCACCACTTCCAATGAATGTTTCCTCATTAGTGGTAAATGCTGGCAATTTTAATCGGTTAATATTCATATTGATAAAAAAAGTTCCATCCGCTTCTATTTCTCCTAGTTCTGAATTTCGCTTGAATTTTTGTCTTGTTCGAGCAGTTGGACTAAAAGTTACATTCATTGAACGTGGTAATGGCACTGGATTACGAATTTTTATTCCCTCTGGATAACAAGAACTATCATGAATTACTAATTGAGGCAATGGCGGCGGCGGTGGCGGTGGCGGAATTGCAGACGTGTTTTCCTCACAATTGTTATCAACAAAACTATCCGGTTCTGCATTATGAACTTTTTTCCGATAGCATAAAAGAGCTCGTGCTTCTCGTTCAGACATAGTCTTATACTTATCAATCAAAACTTCTTTCAGTTCACTCATAAAATTTTTCGCTAATAGTTTATCCAATTTACCTCTCTCTAAAGAATCAATATCGGTATCTTCATAAAATGGTTTTAAATATTCATCTTTTATATATTCTTCAAACACTTCATCTATTATTTGTGGATCAGTATCATGCACTACTGGCAATATTTCTGCCAATTTCTCAGTATTGATTGGATTCAATTCATTACTGGTATTATACGTGTGATTATGTCGAAATTTACCGATAAGTAAATTATTAAATTCAGCAAAATTCCTGGCAGTATCGATCTCTTTATAAGCATCATTCATTTTTTTAATTATTAAATCGATAGTAGCTGTGTTATCATCATTGTTACAATTGTCGATATCGTCAATTATTGAATCAATGACATTATAAGCTGATTGAATTTTACGTGCCAATAAATCAACATGAATGTATAAATCTTGCAATTTACTTCCGACTCTGTTTTTCAATTCATGACGAATTGTCGGAGTTCTGCATTTTTTGTATTGTTCAATAACATTATTCAATTTGATTTTTTGTTCTCTAAATAATTGTGATAAAGAATTAATAATTCTCATGAATTGTGAATGAAGGTGACGACTATTGATTGATTCATCTTGATATAAAATTGCGAAAAGGTGCATCATTTCTGATTGAACTAAAATGTAAACATAATAATGTTGCTTGAGCTTTTCATACGTAATTTCTCCATTAATTGTAAATGTTGGATCATCAAATTTTGTTACCAAATCCACCAAGCAATTATTTTCAGAAGCTTCATTGAAAACATTCATTAATAATAAAGATATTTCATTACATTTACGTGTTATATTTTGCATTGATTGCATGAAATGTTCACACAATGGTGGTAAATATTTTACTCTTTCAATCTCTAGATTGTTAAATTGCTTGTGCGAATGTCTTTGAGTCAATTTCTCATAGTAACTATTTTTTAATATTTTCAACGTTCTATTATATAGATAGTAAATATCATTTTGTAATGATATGAGTTCCGTCAGATTTTTAATTGAATATAATTCACTGTAGACACGATAAGCAATTAAAGCGTTTATGGATGAAATTGCTATAAATCCAGGGATTCTTATTCGTTTACAAAGTAACGTACCAGTTACTAATATGGAATTGGTGATCATGAGAATTGGCCATTGAATTATATGTCTGTAAACAAGAAAAAATGAATATTTTTCTTCAATTTCAATGTTTTGATTCGGAATAATTTACTTTTCTCTGGATGAAAGTACTTTTTCTTGAAACATATTTTCAATCATTATTGAATGATCATCAAGCAGTGGCTTAAGTTGTGAAATGATCTTGAGTTGTGCAACCCCATAAGAATATTCTCTTTTTGGTTTATATAAGCTACAATAGTCTTTCATTTTTTTCAAAAAATTCCATTGCCATTTATGCTTGATAGTTGACATCGAATCCTGAATAAAGAATTAGATATGTAATTTATTGTTATTAGTATGACAAACGGAAGTATAGATATATTTTCCCTCTTAAGTGAAAAACAACCTGGGGATTATTAAATTCATTATTAATATTATCGTGAAATTCGAATCGATTTACAGGCCTACATTCGAAATCTGTACAGCCAATATTGGTCAAAGCTCTATGTAAATCACTACCCTGGAAATAAAAAAAATTTGAATTTATTAAAACTATTAATACCTGATATTTTATAAAAGACAAATTACCTCGATAATAATGTCATCTTCATTAGGACCATCATAATCGTTTGTCATTATAACTCAATAAGAAACTTTATGTGGATATTCGTTGCAATACTGTACACTTTGAGTATTTTGCATTGAGGCTAAATTAACGAAAAATAAAATAATTTTACTTTTGTGTTTAAGCCCAATATTGATAAGTCTACTTACATAATTATATTATTAGTTTTATTTATATACTTCAAATATCTTCATTTTGATATAAAGCATTCAAATCATTGATTCCATGATACACTTTCATTTATTGTGTGCGGAAAAAAATTGAGAAAACATATGTATTTGAAGGATTAATGTCTATTCGCAAGTCATATTTAGTACACCATATCATGTGTGTCCGTTTCCTCTGTATATAACCTACAAAATAACAAAACATATCATCTGAGTAAATTTATTTATATATCAATAAACTTTGTATTATGAATGACATCAAAATAAATAGATATATTTTTAATGAATCAGTAATTGTAAGCACAGATGATAATTCAATCATAATTTAATGTATCACCATTAATTTTTAGTTAATGCGCGAAAATTCAAAATTAGTTCGAATTTATATTACATACGTATAGAATAGTCTTCAAAGTGCACGGGTTTAAACAAATAAACAAATGTAATTATATTAAAATAACTACAAATATCATTATTTGTAGTTAAAATAGTTTTTTATCACTAATTTGACGATATTTAGTTTTTTCATGGATAAAAAAATTTTATTATATAATTTGAATAACCCGCGTTCAAATATTCGTCGTTTCAAAATGGAATCAAAATATCAAATATTAATGAGAGATGGCGAGATGGTATGCGCGCGCGCGCGCGTTCGTGTGCCGGAAAAACATGGTCGCCTGACAAACTTCCGCCCAGTGCAGGAATATTCACGTTTATGCGCACACGTGGTTCAGCGCGCAGTTCTTAAGATTTATAAAAGAAGTTAAATAATATTGTATAACTTGTTCATAACATATTCATAAATATGGGCAGACCAGGTAGGTTATAGATTCAAATCAATACATCTCATAAGTTTAATAATTTCTGCAGTGCTATTTACACAGAAATTCATGAAATTATGACTGCATGCGTATCAATATCCGCGTTGTAGCATAACCTAACCGGTCTCACTAAATACAATCACTGATAAATATAACTACAATTACGATATTTAATCATTAATATATATATATTAATATATATTTGGATCATCATAAATGAATATTGCTATGATATTAACATATTGCAGCGCAATATCAATCAATCTAAAGTTACGCGTCCTTGTACAACGTGTACACGTGTTTTATGCTTGAAATAATTTCTCTCTGATATTTTATAAATTTGTCTTTACACTAATGCTATCGAAAAACTAAAAAAGAAAAATTTTAACACAAATGGTTCGATAGGATTTTCTCCAGCTGGTGGAGGCGGCTTCAGAGGAGGGAGAGGAGGAAGTGGAGGTCGAGGTGGACGCGGTGGATTTGGCAGTGGTGGTCGTGGTCGTGGTGGATCAGGTGGCCGTGGCGGCGGCACTCCTAGAGGTCGAGGAGGCGGTATGTAATATTATTATTTTATTTCTATTCATTTGTAATATCAGAAGATTATTATAGCAATTAGTTTGGTGTTGATTCATGATTCTTTTTTCACAGTCAATCCAACAACTTAGATACATTTGTTTGAATACAAATAAATGGAAGAATTATCAAAAAAACTTACATTTTACCCTGTAAAATCTACGTCTAATTTTATATCGTTTTAATTATTAGAATTTCAATTTTGAAATAAAACTGTAAAATTAATGTGTTTTTGTAATGATAAAGGCGTAAATTACGTTTAAATACGAAGGAGGTTATTGCATGATAGTTTTTAATAGTTCAGTATCACTGTATTTGATTGCAATAACGAAAAGAACGGATTTAATCTTGTTATGTCAAGGAAATTAGTAACAATGTAATCTTGGGGTGCTATATTTTTTGATGATTTTACTTCATTTCAATTATTTTTGTTGTTGAAATACGCGAATTAGAATTACCAAACGATTTTAGTTTCTACTTTTGACCGCCGTTGTACAACGATCTCCATGAAAAACTAATAACCAATATAATTTATCGTGTTTTCTTTTTCGTAGGTCGCGGTGGTGGACGTGGTGGTAGAGGCGGTGGAGGTGGCGGATTTAGAGGTGGAAAAACAGTTGTAATTGAACCTCATCGTCATGAAGGTGTGTTTATTGCCAGAGGAAAGGAAGATGCCTTAGTTACTCTGAACTTGGTACCGGGCTCTGAAGTTTACGGGGAAAAGAGAATAAGCGTTGAGGTAATACCTCCTACACTAATTAAACAATTAATCGATCCAAATTGTAAATATTGTATAGCAGTTATTCATCACTGTGTATTCACTTTAATATTTTAGGGTGACAATTCTGAAAAAACTGAATACAGAGTGTGGAATCCATTTAGATCTAAGCTTGCCGCAGCAATTCTTGGTGGAGTTGATCAGATACACATGCCGCCAGGAAGCAAAGTTTTATATTTGGGCGCGGCGTCAGGAACGACAGTTTCACATGTTGCCGATGTCGTTGGACCGGTAAATATTCACTAATTATATATATATGAATATAGACGTGGATGTATCTTTATGTATTCACAACGCATACAATTAGAGCCAGATTGGCGCATTTTTATCAATTTGGTGTCGACGTAATGCAAGAAGAAAATGTGAGTGTTGCGATATATCAAATAAAATCCATGATTATTTGACAGTCAATACTTTCGACACATTATTACATGATAATTTATTGTATAATGCTATATTGATGACCATGCAATAGTTAAGTGCAACAATTGATTGGAAGAAATGATATATTCATCTACTATTGTTTGTTTATTATTTAGGAAGGACTTGTATACGCAGTAGAATTCTCTCACAGATCCGGTCGTGATCTCATAAATGTTGCTAAAAAAAGGACAAATATTATTCCAATAATTGAAGATGCACGACATCCACACAAATATCGAATGTTGGTGGGGATGGTTGACACTGTTTTTGCTGATGTTGCTCAGCCAGATCAAGCGAGAATAGTTTCATTAAATTCCCAATATTTCCTCAAGAATGGCGGTCACTTTGTCATTTCCATTAAGGTAAATTAATATAAAATTCAAGCTGTTCTATTACTCTTTTGTTTATTTACACTAAATTTCAATTCGAAAATAACGCACATTGTTTTTTAATTTCACAGGCGAGTTGTATAGACTCAACAGCACAACCCGAAGCAGTATTCGCTGCTGAGGTGAAAAAACTCGTCGCTGATAAATTAAAACCACAAGAACAAATCACACTTGAACCTTATGAGCGAGATCATGCAGTAGTTGTCGGTGTTTTCAGGCCACCAACGAAAAATTCAGCTTGAACCAATATATATGTATATAGTTAATAAATGCCAAGTTTAAAATTATTTTTCCACAACTGAACAGTAATTGGAAGCTAAAAATTCTTTTCAAATGAATTTCAAGTTATAATTGTAAGGTGAAAAATACTATGAATATCATTTTTTCATAATAAATAGTTAAGACAAATTCCTAATTGCATTTTAATTTATTTATTGACGTTGCAATGTATTTTCATACATAAGTCTATTCCTGTTCGGATAAAAATAGCACAACATTAATCAATTCATGAATTATTTAGAAGCGGAGAAAAAATAAATTGTTTAAAATTTTTTCGAGGAAAACATGAATTTTTGTATATAGAAATGAAAACAATTGAGAGTAATATATATAACTACGGGTCGATGAAAACATATGATTATTTGACACTTCAATTTGGTAAAGAAAAAAGTCTTATATAAATTCACAAGTTTTTGATAATGGAGTTGGAAGAAGTTTTTATGGCAGCAAAGTCAACAAATCCAACAATGTCACGTGCATTTCGACGAAAAAAGAAATCTGTCAATAATTCGGAGGCAGAAAAAAATTTCAACTTTGCAATGGAGAAAAATCCATTTCTTCAGAACACATTTATTAAATGGGAACGAGTTTTAGGAAAAATTCCTCATTGCAGCGATTATCCAGCAAGTGAATATCGTAAACGATTGGCCGGTGGTGCGGATGAAGACATAAATGCCGCTAAGAATGCTGTACAACCAACAAATGCATATAAACTTACGTCAAATAACTCAACGACACGATTGGATATGTCTAAACGACGTAATTCTGAAGCTTCTTCCCATCGTCATTCCAGCGTTGTTAGGTGAACATTACTCCTCCAATATTTCCATTAACTTTGACTTATTTCTAATAATTTTCAGCGAGAGAAACGTGGACGAAATAATCGACTGCGCCATTCAAAATCTGCAAGAAGCAGGAAAGGCCCTAGCGACACTTGGAGAGAATTATGAGCATGAAATAAAGGTTGATTCTTCTCGTTGTTGCCCTGGCATCCAGAAAAATAGTAAAATAACCATAAAAAGCAGAATCGATCCATCAATAATTAAAAACTTATAAATAAATTGATTTATCTATGTAATATCTGATATGTTTTGTATGTTGCGTGTTTCGTAAAATATTTAATTGAAGCTGATGGTGATGGAGATATTGGTGAAATTCCAAAAATGGATTGATGTTGTACAAAAGCGAATGGATGCAGCAAAAAATGACGTGAACAGCATTTGCAAAGTACTTGCAGCGCAAACAGCCATACTGACAGCAAAGGATCATGAATTGGCGAGTCTTCGAACTAAACTAGCAGAATATGAAACCAATAAGACTGCTATTAGAAATATGCCACCTCAGGTATATTTAGTTCCGAATGAGTCTGTAAGTATTTAATTGATTTTTATTCAACTGCAAATCAATGATGGTCATTTTTACAGGTTCAATTGCCAGTAGCAGATCGTAGCCTCCCTCGCGCACTAGCTGGCTCAAGTGCCGCTTCATTATCAACAGTCAATAAGACTACTAATGAACAATCACCAGCTGTATGTATACTCACTTTTAAATCTATAAATATTTTTGAAAAGTCACAGCGTAGTACGAATAGTGATGTTTATTTTTCAGAATCAATTGAAATCTATGGAACATAGTAGTAGATCTAACGTGGGGATTGCGCTAAATGTCACCGCTTCGATATCATCAATCCCATCCCCAACTCATGGTGAAATACAACCTCAACATTTGCTATCTAAAATAGCAGTACAACCAATAGCTTCAGCAAATCTTGATCTTCCAAATAATAGCGGCCACTTATCATCACGGCCGGTTATTTCTTCTTTAACTCCGTCAGGTGACATAAATGTTCCTCAAAGGGTTCAAGATACATTTATTCATAATGACGCATCACGAAATTTTTTGATATCATTAGGGACTATTACGGGCCACAATCAAACTCGTGTTTCCGGTAATGTTGTGATGATGCAATCAGCGTCGCCAGTCCAAATAAGTGGTAGTCAATTGTTGAATTCTGTTTCGATTCCTGGACAAACTGACCCGGCTCCACCAGTTCCGGAGCCACTTCTTCATGGTTCAGCAATTTCAATCCAACAAAAACCGACACCTAATGCAAGTGTTCAACAAAAACAGACATCTAAACCAAGTGTTGGACAAAATTCGACGCCTAGTCTGAGAGTTCAACAAAACTTGCCACTTAATCCAAGTGCTGAACGAAATATAGTATTGAGTCCAAGTACTGAACAAAATCCGACACTTACGCCAAGTATTCAGCAACATCCGACGCCTAAATCAAGTATTCAACAAATTCCGACGTCTGCATCACCGAATGTTCCACCCACTACACCTCAGTCGACGCTGGATCGAAATCATGAGGGAGACGAGGATAAACGAATGATTGAGGTGAAATAAATGACTTAAAAATAGTATTGGTTAAATATATTTTTCGCAAATAATTTGAATCTTCTGATCTAAATAGTTGGAAGCAGAATTAATCCAACTTCGTAATGAGAATGAGAAGATGAAGAGAGATCATGTTGCATATGAGAATGCAATTCAAAGAGCATTGCTACAAGGCGTCTCATCGCTGAATACCGAGGCACTCAGAGTGCTGCGAAATCCACCATTCATCTGCTATAAGCCTTGTCAGCCATGTAATACATCGCAGCAATTATCTACGAACGACACGTGAGCCGAGATAAAAAATAAAACTTTTAGTAATATCGAGAGGCATTTGTATTTTGTTTTTGAATAAATGCATAGGACAGCAAATCTTCCCTGCGTTTTCAAAGTTGCTGGAAATCATACATCAAAGCGCAATGGGAAGAATTCATCGTCAAAAGTTGGAGTAATTCGCAAAGGACAGGGGAATCGTGCACATTCCTCGGCGCGAGAACAGGCGACCAATATTTGTTATACCCCGGCAAAGAGGTCGCATAATAGCATGTTGTTTCTTCTACCACAGAAACATATTGATTGTGTGTGTACAGCTGATGTACAAAAATATTGTATCAGTACAAATTATGGTCGAGTTGCAAGAAGCTTCCCCAGAGAAAGAGTTTATTGCACTCCACGTATTACGGCTGGTCGCGATGGTATTCGTGGTATGTCAATTTATAAATAAAAGAATACAAAAATTATTTTACATTAATTATGGATATTTTATACGACTTTTAGGTGGATTAACTCGATCATATTCACGAGCTGTTAATCGATGTGAACCACCATGTTATAGAAATCGGAGATTTTCAGCTAATGACTAATTCAAAAAGGAGAGATTTTATTTGGGATAAATTAAAGGGTAGCGATGATTTTTGTTTAATTGAAATAATATAGTCAAATGGCATGTAAAATATAAATATAACTTCATATAATATCAGAAAGTACTATAAATATTAAAATTTGTTTCATTCTGCGAAATATTTCACTAAAACTATAACCGTCTTCATGCTGATTTGTTTGTGAGAATAATAGAATGTTTGCATGTCGCATTATGCACAAATTTTTTTCTTCATTCACAATAAATTGGCACGAGACCATTTTAATATTTCATATACACAAGAATATATGAAAGTCTCCATTTGTATCGGGTTTTCCTGATGACTTTCAAAAATTCGTCGCTGGTTAAAATTATCAACTGTCATTATTAGCGAATTGAAAAAAAAATGAAAATACATCACAAATCTTTCTATTCGTCAATGACTTATTGAAATGTCTTGCACTCTATAGATAAATGAAAAGTGAATTAATTCATTTCGCAATAAATAATTGAGTTTGTGCAAATAAAAAGTAATAGAGTTCGATGATGGTTTTTATGTTCATGTCAATACAGTGTTAGTATTGATGCAAAAATTATGAGAAATACAAAACAATAATATGTTTTAATGAAATGTGGTAAAAGTCGATAAAAGCAGATGAGTATTTCGCACGCAGGAGTAACAGAGTCAATTTGTCAAATAAAGAAATTTGAATTTTACATTAATTATCTTCTAATAACTCTTTTATAAATTGATTTGTAACAGCACATTGATCCCAAAAAGGCACGGGCAGAGCATTATGCGAATGGCTGACTCGCGATATACTCTTAAAATATTTTATCCCGCTTATATACTTTCTTTAAATATCAATTAATTGTAACATCTTTTGTATACGAATATGCATACAATACATCAGATTATATTTCAAACGGCAAAGACACAATTGATCATTATCAATTCTTTTTCGATTGAAGAGTATTACAACCATATATCGATTCCATTCCAAATCATTTTTGTAAGACTCATATGGCTGTTTGAATCTTATTGGAATGATGAAGAAGAAGGCCTATTTATACTTTTCAGATTGTTATGATGAAACAGTGCGCATGTCTGGTCGTGAAAAACGAGAGAATATTATCACCAATAATTTTGTTCTACATATCCCTGAGAAACTTGCGCATCATTAAGAAGCAATTGTTCGCTTCAATATTTTTATTTTTATGAAAAATAGTGAATAATTAATTAATCTATCTTATTGTCGTCGTGTCACACCTTCAGCAGTTTCTGTTGATGTTTCATTCAAGTTTCTCGTTAGTTTTCACGTTAGTTCAATTATTCGTTGCATGTTAATACTCATAATTTTGTTTAAGTGTGCAATTACATAATTTTTTTTTATGTACTGAACAGCCCAAAACATAATTTCATTCGTTGAAAAAAATAATACTCTCTCGTTCTTTCAGACGTCTTCCCACGATGTGACATTGCTGGAGGTCGACATCATAATTGAAAATGAATCGGTATTCTGGAATTTATTTCGTGTGGACGAGATTTAAAAATTCCTCTCGTGTCTTCGGGTCATCCCGGAAGACACCAAGCATAGTTGAAGTGACCGTTTTGCTGTTGATCTTCTGTACTCCTCTCATCACCATGCACATGTGCCTAAAAAAAGGGGAAACGGAAAGATATATGACGCAGATAGATGATTCAAAAACGATTAGATTATATAAGAAAAAAAAAACAACTGTTTCACGTTCTATTCTTAACTGACAAATGAAATAGTCACAAAGTTGTAACGGTGAGAGGTCTGTTGTGTCGGCCAATCTTAGTATTAGAGACGTGTTTCGAAGGACAAACATTGTTATGTGCACGATTATAATTGTCATGTACATTCAAGTAGCATTCAAGAATGTAGAATATCCGACATAGCTACAATTTATTGGCACAAGGTCGGTCTGATCTCATGAAATGCGGTTGATCCTTGCGTCCATTTCATCAGTTTCGTTTTCTATCTCTCCTTCTCATTAATTCTCATTGGAAGTGCTTCGAATAAATAAATGCACGAAGAAATAAATAATAATTAGGTAAGGCATATACTAACACTCCCTCGACAACCACTGCAACTCCAGCGGGTTGAACTGCTTTGGTAACGGCAATAGCAATTTGTTTTGTGAGACGTTCCTGCACTTGGAGTCGACGACTGAAGATTTCAACAATCCTAAAAGTATTTCAAACAATAGTATAAATACACAATACCACAAACAATTGATATCTGTTGTAATTCTGACAAAATAAAATTATGAGATATTATCGTGAACATTGACGTGTGTGGCCTTGTCATCACAATGATTTCAAATGTTATTTATTTATATATGTTTTTTTTTTTCACTTTTTATTTTTACATTATTCATTATGGAGCATGGCAACCGAGTAGATACACAAATAAAAGCAGACCAAATGAATGGAGCGTGAAAGTTGTTACTTAATCTATACACTTTATCACCCAACGTCATCAATCCATTCTTTTTTATTTTTTTATTTTTTCGTTTTTATTTTTCAATTCATGCCAACCGCAACTGCTAGACCAAGGCCACATGTCATATCAGTAATGCAAGTATCGATATGATGAAAGTGAATTGCTATATGTTGATTGGACGCACGCATGACTGAGAATATATTGGTGCTATTGGCCTGATCACCTAGTAGTAAAAATATATACTGCGAAACATTGATGGAAATATTATTTGCAGTGTGGCAAACCATTACGGTCATCACACCGCGATACCACTCATATTTCTCCTACCTTGCAAGTTTGCTCAACCCGAGGATTTTTTTACATGGCAAATAACCAATTGAAACTTTGCCATAAAATGGTACAAGATGATGCTCACACATGGAAAACATCTCGATATCCTTCACTACCACCATTTCGTCGTGGTCTTCATCGAATACAGCGTCATTGATCACGTCTGCAAATAAGAAAAAAATATTGGCATTGTGGGAATTGGATTTTTTTAACATTAAAAAAGTTGCGTTATATACCTATAAAGTGAATGTTATTGGTGGATTTTTTCCACAAAGATGATTAGTCGTTAATATCTTTAGTTAAATTAACATTGACATAAAACTGCAGCCCAAAATTGGACTTTTATTTATGTTTAATCAAATAAAAATATAACCCGTGTACAGAATTATAATTAATAACATATATCACGAATGTGAGTTTGTTACCTATTGAAATTTGTACTTTCTTTGTCACAAGCGTGATGAAAAGTGAAAATTCAATACAAATATCATCCATAGATTTATTAAGTAATAAAATTAATTTTTTTTATTTACT
The DNA here is from genome assembly GCA_910591685.1 of Galerucella tenella. NCBI lineage: Eukaryota > Metazoa > Arthropoda > Insecta > Coleoptera > Chrysomelidae > Galerucella > Galerucella tenella. Next base: position 34,561 of record CAJUYH010004800.1, on the reverse strand, counting down.
TGTAAGGTAAAAAATGACATTAATGATAGGTGTAAGTGTGCGCGCGTGTCGCTCGTGATTTCGCCGATATTGACCCACTTTACTTCATAGTAGGTGAGAGACCGTTCATGGCTGTTGTGTACCTATAAGTGTGCACGTGATAGTGAATGAGTCCTGAAAGTGATGTGGTAAATGGGCGAAATACGGGGGTAGTCTCTCTTCAATAACGGTTACCAGGGTAACCTTAACAGGCAACACACCATCATTGTGACCAGCTCGACAAAGAGTTGATACAATTTCTTTCGCTTTTGCCATTTTTTTTATTTTCATTTTTTACACCCTCATCATTCATTTAGTAGTTTTAAGTATTATTTCCTTTACGTTTCGCTTCTCTATCAATATACCAATACCAATAATTGATTTCAATTATCGTGACAAAGTTTCAATTCGATAGGCAATTAACCAACACAATTGTGGAATTGGGTAAATTATTGTTGGCCGTAGGTGCTTTTGTGTTTTGAAAGTGGGAACCCAATGTCCTTTGAGTAGAGCAATTGTGATATTGAATGAGGGGATAATACCTACAATGGATTTCTCTCAACGAGAAAATGGAGAAATCCAGAAAAGTGGAAGCGGATTGTCTCGACCGTGAACCCTTGAATGAAGAAGTTGAAATGAAAAGCGGAGAATAAAGAGGAAATAGAGAAGGATGGTGACGCACAGGACTTTCCTACCTCAACATCTTTTTTTTTTATACCTAAGTACTCTTGTCAACTCTTATCTTTTCTTTTACTCGTTTTTCCATATTTCACCATCTCTCGTTGTCTCTCTCCCTTCCGTTCTTGCTCTCCACATTCACTGGAATCGAGCTACTTTCCAGTTAACTCGGGTTATCGGGCGACTGGCATAAAGGACGAAGTGAATCAAAGCGACGAGTGCGGGCACCACTACGCTGTCTCTCTTTCTCTCGCTTCCTCTTTCTTCCTGTTTTCTTTATTGCTCTCACACTTTTTATTCTCTTTTGACACCTGTAGCTATGACGCTGATGGTTTCTGCCTTTGACATCCTTGTCAACAATTTTTCCGCATATGTCACTCTTTTATTCACAGAGTGTATTATTAATTATACGGAAAAATTGTATGAAAAAGTGTTAAGTTGATAATGGAATTTGTATGTTCGGACTTTATGTGTCTAGGGTGAAATATCATAAAAAATAATGTTACCACTGTTTGATTTCCTTGGATTTTTTTTTTCTTTTCTTTTTCTTTTTTTTTTTGAGGTGGTAATGCAAGAAATGGGGATGAAAGCAAGTGCAAATAAAGAGGGTACTATAAAGATGATGGAATAATACGTGGGTGTATAAAAAGAAGCTTTTCCACTTTTAGACTGCTGTTATTGTGTTGGTGATGTGATATAATGGTCGTTATTTTGAATTTCCATGTGGGTTGTATGAATTATCTACATTGAGACTTTGTATACGCTCTTTGCCCACATGGAAAATATAGTTCAAGGAAAATTCCCGATTATGGAGAACAACCAATATTAGTGATAATTTTATGTGTGATATCTACTTATTTAAATTGGAAATTCGAATTATTTAGATGCAAAATCTATTGAAAATATATTTCTCTGTTTCAAAGTCATTTCCTACTGTCTAAAATTGCCCTTGCATATTCTGAAGGGACACCTGATTTATTGATTTACTATCAAAAAAAAAACCTGTGGATTGATACTAGCGAAAACTTGAAATTATATTTAAACAGTTGGATTTAGAGTTTCAGCTTTCGACTCATCTATTAGTTATTAATACATGTAGGGCTGATTCATAATTGTTACCGATATATTCGTCATTAAAAAATCAATTAATTGGATTGTAAACGATATTGGAATTGTCTCTAGATGAGAGTGAACGTGATTGATACTATCGGTAACTATTCAAAATTGCGCAAAACAACAGTGACTATGAAAAATCCGTTTTAATTAGGGATTTTTTTTTCATTTTGTATATGATAATAATTTTTTTTTTTTTATTGTAATAGTGTTCTATAGAAATTTGGAACATACATGACGGTTAATGTTAATGAAGTAATGATTCATTATGAGAAAAGAATGAATCAAGTTCTTTGATTGTTAATTTATCATTCGTTTTTTTTTTCTTCATGAATAAAAATATCACAAAGTGCTCTTTCACCGTTTCACTAGCGCAATACTCCTCTTAAATCTTCTTTCAATGGCGTTACCTAGGCAACCCTGACAGCCTCTCATTCTCTTGATTACTACTTTGAGAATTACATGATCGAATTTAATGCATTATTGATATTTTCACACTACGAAAGAGTGCTTGGTATGGAAAGATATACAATCTCCCAGGGAAAAGAAATTGCGGAGAATAATATTAGATTAATTTTTGATATATATTCGACAATATTGATTTATAATAGATATATTCTCACCATCGAGACTTTGGTCGTAGCCCTTGGTGAAAAATAGCATGGCTTTGGCTGCTCTTTCAGGTGTTTTCAAAAGCCCCTGGCGATCTGGATCTTCACCTAGTGATCTGAGTAGTCGTCTGTAACTCTTTGACATTTCTGGCAGTAGCGCCTCTTTTGTTGGTGGACGATGATCCAATTCCAAATCATGATGAAATGTGCATTTTTCATGACCTACGACAAATATAAAAGTAGATTCCTTATTTTTTTAAATGTTCCAACTTCAAATTATTATGAAATATACATTTTTGATGACCTACAAATAATAACAAGAATAAAAAAATGAAACTTGTATTTATGTATATATGAAACATTTGGTCTATACCAATATTATGTTTTTTTAATTTGTTTTATTGCTGTATTGCGAATTCTGTTCTCACGATGGTTTTTGCGGTGGAAGAGTCCAGATATCGCTTTACACAAAACCACCATTGCCAATATCGTATGACTTCCCTTTTCATTCAACAATCTGTAGCAATAATGAAACTAAAAGAAAAAGTAATATAATAAGAATATTTTTCTGGTACCAGTTATTCATGATGTATCGATAAAATAATATGATTCGTACAATTAAAGAAAGAAAAAAGAGTAGACAATGCGAAAAACATTTTCATTTAGACATCGAGAGAAGATGTGAAGAGGCTCGTCGCACTGTCATTACGAAATTAATTGAATCAGGAAAAATATAAACTTATATATATAGATATGATGGAGCCAAACCGATTATCCTTATCACATGTCATGACCTGTCAATGGTAGGCGATAATGACTGCGCATATTTGTCGGGCTATTTAATATTATCGACTCGCATGTCATTGACGGACGGGCTTATATATTGAGTACTTGGGTATTATTTGTACAATCATGGAAAATGATTGATCAAACAATTATTAGTACAATTATTGATCTCTCATTTCACTAATTAAATAAACACGAAAAAAAAAAATGAATTTTGCAAAGCGATTGATAGCTTTTTTTTGTCATTATATTAATAGATTATACATTAGAATTAAAATTTTCTTCTTCTCTTTTCTATCTCTATTTTCTAATCACAGTCTCTTTTTCAATTATGCGAAATTAATTTCTTTCCCCCACTGTATTTTTGTCTTTAGAATGTAATCACGGCATCTTTGACTACAAATAGCTATCGCGATTCCACATGAGAGATATTATCCAGTCGAATTTACTCATGTGACTAGTGTCCTTTTTTTTTCATTTCTTTTCATGGTTTTTTTTATTTCCTTCCCGAAAAATCTCATTTCCGCCCGAAATAATAAAGTCTCACCGGTAATTTGTATATCTACAGTTATACGCGCGTAATTCTCTGCCACTGCCTTTGTAACTGTAATTCGTCTTTGTTCTCACGATTTTTATCATTTGTAGTTTGGATAGGGATCATGTCAATTAACCCAGAAAAAGAGGTTGGGACAGAAGCATCAAGAAGAGAATAATATTTTTCGTTTTTCATTCATTTTTTCTCCCCTTCGGTATTTTTTTCATTGATTCTTTTTCGATTAATAATAAAAATTATTTCACTTATTTTCCGGCAATAAATGGTCTCTACCTGGTGTGGTTGATGTTCTCGGTGTCCTCGGTGTTCCTGGTATGTCAAGATCAGTCTCGCCGACGTTTTCATTCCATGATACAGTCCTTAATGGTGTTGGTTTCTTTACATTAACAACTTTATTCTCTTCCTCGGCAACTGTACTGGTCCCATTCATTTTTAATTATATTTTTTTGTATTCGCTAGGTGCTTTTATCTGTATATATATATTTTTCTTTACGCAAGATCTTTTTATTATTTTTGATGAACTCTCGTTGTTATATTATGTTGTAGCAATCGTTGATGTACAATATATGATACTGATGAAATCTGAAAATGTTGTTGTCATGTTTGAATCTTACACGAGAAAAAAATAGATTGATTTCAATAGTGATCATTTGTATCCAACGATGAAATGACAATTAAGGGTGATTCAAAAATAATATAAAAGAAATGATTAATGGAGACGTGATGACGACAGTGATAAACTTTTTTTTTTGTATAGCTCGCACAGTGGGGTGATATAAACTTCGATAAAGGTATATCTGTATTGAGAAATGTATCCAAGGTGAATATAATATTTTATTAAATACCAAATTCAATGTAGGGGTTTGAATTTGAATAAGAAATACTAAATTATCTTTAGGGACATGATAAAATTGTCGATAATTCTTTCGTTTCACAAATTGCTTTTTGATATAAATTTTGAGAGCGACGACCGGTTCTACAAAGAGTGGACAGTCTAACGGTGTTGGTATACTATCACTCATTGTATACATTTATGAATTCCGGTATATATATATATATATATATATATATTGTCCAATTGTGATATATGTTGACAGAGTACTCACATGATTGCAATTATCCACCCACGAAAAATCACGTCCGCGGCAAAAATCACGTGCAAAAGTGCTTAAATTCTTATGATTTAATATTAAAATAATGAAAAAAAATACATTCACCTATTATGAAAATGAAAAAAAACCATGAATAACAATTGATATAACAACAGAAATAAAATGAGGTAATTAATGATATTATTGTAAAATATCTAAATTCTCATTCAATTTTCGTGTTTTTATTTATTTAAACTTATTAATAATCCAACAATCACATGTAAAACTGTGTCATATGTACGTAAATAAAGTCAAAGTTTTCAAAGAGTAGCGCTAAGTCGCTCGCGAGAGTGACGTCGTGCGACTGAGCTGTGTCGACGGTCCTGATTGTGTTAAACGCGAGTTACCAAGACCACTCTCTGTTCACGGGAAAGCTGCGCGGCTGTCATTGCATAGAAGTGATACGTAGGTATATTATACTGTATGATATATAGCAAAACAACGGCTGTTACTGCTATTGTTAATGACGAATATCCAATGAACTAAAGAGACAAAATATCGAGAGTGCCCGATTAACAGATACTGAGACAGATTCATTCCTTCTTATTTCAAGAATTAAATATTGATTCAACGTCGCTCAATTTTATTTCAATTTATTACTGCATGCTATCAATATTCTTTCCGCTATGAGGGAAATCCCAGTCGACTTTTATTTGTGCATCACCTTCGATTTTATTTGTTAATATTGTCATTATTTATTTCGTTTCACGTTTCGTCTTACGTTTCCAATTACTTGCTTGGCTGTCCTCATGAGCAATATTTTATAATACACAATGATTATTATATCAGTCGACCCTCAATTGAATGTATTTTATATTTTTTTTCTTTTCATTTTTTATCGATCTGTTTTATCTATTAAGACTTGAAATTTGCACTGAATCTTTTTTTGTCTATAAGTACAGCAGATAAATCACTATAGTATAAAATATATGATGATTCAGCTTTTCTTCAATGCAATTTATTTATACCTAATATACCATTTATGTCACAGAATTTATGAGAGTAATGAGACTCAACTGAAGTTAGCTGGATAAAGCAAAAATGTAATTAATTAAATATAACAAAATAATAAAAAAATATTCTGTCTACCAATGTGTGATAGTTGAGCAAAAATAATGAGTTTGAATCTATAAAGACGAACATGCAGTAACAAAAAGTGTCTATTGTAAAGTCAAATAAGATAAAAGATTTGAATTATACAGACTAACTTGAAAGTTATTATAAAATGGAAAAATTTTCAAAAGCTCTTATTTTATTAGTTCATACTATATATACTGGAAAATATACAATATTTATCATTGAATATGATAGAATCGTAATAGAATTGAAGTTATAGCAAGTTTGAAATTGAGCAGGTATTGCTGCATCTATGATTGAATTTATAGTCAATTATTAACGGTAGATGGATAGAGGAGAAACTTATTGATTGCTATAGTCACTTTGCGTCGTGACAAAATTTTGTTTGGTGTTGATGAGATATTACGCGATTTAATATCATATAAATAGTATAAAAGGACTTGGGAAGATAATTGCCACTACACATTTTTACTAAAACCTTGAGTGTGATCGAGGCTAACAGGAACAAATACAAAGAATGTATGTTCTAATTTACGTCACCCAGTTTATTATTCAAGTGCAGTTTGTAAATACTGCAATTTTGCATTACTCTCAATAATAGCACACAGTATTGAAATTTTATTTTCCTAATTGTTCAACTCATTATCCTTGAATAGTAAATAAAATATATATCCCATTTAATATTTTAATTATTACTTACAGCAGTATAAATGTAGAGCAAAGCATGAAAAAATGAATACAAAATTCAGCCTCCAGATAAAGGATCTCACATATATTTTTTATAAATAATATTGAATGTACGCGGATGTAGATTAAAAAATACCTACATGAAATATTTAATTGTGTGGTCGTATGACAAATTATAAATGTCACTAATGAGAATTATTCTCGATGAACTGATGTGATTGATCCGATTCAATCGAGCATTTATTAATTGCTTATGAAATAATGCATTATACTTTTGAAGCATTGAATGATTTTATATAATCGGTTTATCTCTTAACAATATATATCGCAGAGTTACTGCACAACAATCACCATTGAATAGTTAATACTTGAATAATAAGAACATATAAAAAATATTCCTCAAGATAATCCGTGATAATAATAAAAAAATAACAATAATAATAATACACAATACTAACTTTCATTATTTTCATCAGTGCATGCCGCTCCATTATTCTTCAAACTGCTTTGAGAATTTTTCAGTTCTATTTTGGTCTTCATGATAAAAAAAGATTGATTTTAATGTTAATACTGTACTTGAAGATATATCGAATTTTAATTCGAGAATGGCTTTAAGCGTTTCGTGTTTCTTAAATGTTTCGTGTAAGGATGTTGATCACGGAGTAGAGTAAGATTCGGATGAATGGGTTGGCTTTATATAGTGGCAAGTCATTTGACAAGAGAGCCCCCACCTGATTTGTCGTCATTAGTTTACTGAGGTATATAACGTCAGATACTTGAAACAAAAGACATAGTATTGTTATTTTTTCACATTGTCAATAGATATAGAAAATTGTGTAATTTGGTATTGGTTTTAGATTTATATGTATTTTACTTATACCGATGATTAAATAAATATTGCCATTTTGTTTTTGATATCTCAAAACAGAGATGTTATACATGAAATTATATTTATTACCGTGACTATTTTACGTTTTTGGTTCGCTTTCCATTTCCATTATCATTCAGTTGGCTATACTTTATTTGGAACTGTCGTTTCATAAGATTCAACTTAAATATTTTCCAAAAGCATTATTCATATGAATATTCTCTGGTTTATAATTTTTTTTCTTAATGAATTACGTTGCAATCAGTATTGGTGTGATCAGCGAATGACAAAAAAAAAATTCAGAGAATATGTCAGCTGAAATCACTTAAAAATCTGACTGTTTATTAACGTTGTCGATGATTAACTATCAAATTTTAATGTCAACTCCGAGACGTAACATTGTATATTGTCACGGTTAGGCCAAGTTCAATTCTCAATTCATCGCCAGTTTAATATTTCAAAAAAGAATAAATAATTTTTCATTATAAATTAATTGTTAGAGTAAACACCTCGGTTCCATAGCGACAACAAAGACCAACGCGACAATAAATTTATTTCATGTGTGACATTCTCTTTTCAAAGTTTGATTAATAAGGTAAATAAAATCTTCACAAAACATTGTATACGGGTACAGTACCTGAGGAAATAAGTATCACGCATTCCAATTACAGTTTAAGAAAATTATTACACTAAAAATTAAAATTTCAAAGTATTAACGTTGATGAAAGATAATACGTATACGTATTACTTTTCATCAACATTTCAGTATGGCATACTGCTACTAATTTAACAAAATAATTTTCGGTGTCATATTATTACCTTTTATATTATTTCAAATAATTGTTATATGTGTCGCAATTTTCAATAGATGAAACGATGCATAACTCCTCGTTTTTGTTCAATGCGTCACTTGGACAATTCTACATTCACGCGGCTGTTTTTTCCTCTACATGTAGGTATATATTGACGTCACGGACTGAACAAGTAATACCGAGACAAATGGATGATCTGAAACTTGTTTTCACATCTCGAATTGGGAAAATTATGTAGTTCCCTCACGGATTGTTATTATTATTATGATATATATAATAATAATAATAATATAATACTTATATAGTCATGAAAATATAACGATATTCGAATAAATACAGGATGTAATAATTTGAAAAAAACTAATATAATTTAGTAGCAATAAATTTTGTTAATGATAAAATTATTCCATGTAACATTTATATATAATAAGTTTATTTGCGCTAGTGATTTCTTTGGTTATGATTTTTCCGAGATTACTGATTCATAAGAAAATAAATAACAGTGACGTGTGCTGACCAAAACTAGGTCAGTGTTGATAATGTTTTTGTATCCATGATGAAATTTGAATATGGAGGTCTTATGAATGGTTGTGATGGACAGCCTTTCTGAACGTGCTGATGCAATGTGACCCTATGGGTTTATTTTACAATTAAATGTACTTTCTATGGCGCGGTCAGTAACGATTCGTTACGAGTCTTTTCAATTTCCATTCATCCGTCTTTAAATAATGATATAAAATTTATTCTCCACAATATTTATATAGCAACATATACCGTTTTATTAATGTTATAAATAGAATATATTATAATAATATGTTATATATGTTTGAATGTTATATATGTAAATTTCTTTTCATTCCAAAATACAGCAATACAGAGTTGTAATAGTAGTAGAAAATACCGTAGAAAAAAATTATTTTTTTGTAAAAAAAAAATATGAGTACATAGGCATAAGAATGCCGATTACATTTATGATTTGTACATCACTTCTGATGTGATTTTATGGAATTATATTTTCAACACAATCACATTGAAGTCAGAAGACAAATCAGATTTCGTGTGAAACATTACGCCCAGTACATGTCCATGGTGCAGTACATTTAGCAAAGACAAATATGTCACTTGTGGTTACTATTTCAATATTATTACAATATATTAAGTATACTGAGATTCCATTTGCGGCGAAAGAACGGGTTATAATGCCAAAAATTATTCCAACAGTAGAACATGGCGATTTTGTGTCAGTACCAAAATCCGTTTCAATTAGTCATAAATGGCGTAAGTAAATACCATATTTTTTTGAATGATTGAAGTATTAATGTGTCACTATTGATAATAATTTGATAGTGAATGTTCTAATATAGTATATTAGCGTGTAGTTTTTCGTTTAGACTATATGTTATTGAATGCAATCAAAATGTTCAAGGTAACCACAAATGGTACTATAATAATGAAAATATTGAAAAATAGTCGTCAGAAACGTGATTTGACAGATAATCATCTGATCTGTATTTAAATCGATAAAAGTCTGTGATTCACATGAGTATGTGAACATTTGAAGTTCAATTGAATTCGCAATAGTTATCCAAGTATGTTAGATTACCATAACCATATTCTTAATAATGACTATAAAATATAGATACACTTATCAGTGAAAAATCACGTGGACATGTTCTTGTGACAGTAGTCACTACCTCTGTATACAATTAATAACTTTCAAAAA
>CAJUYH010004800.1:10980-24384 GCA_910591685.1 Galerucella tenella | reverse complement strand
AAAAATGCATTTGACAAATGCCATTAACCTTACCATTAATATTTACCTCTTACTTATCAATGGTCGAAATAACTTCGAATTTTACATTATTATTATTCAGCTGTTCTATCATTGATGTCTTTGCAAATGCAGCGCCAGGAGGAAGAACACCACCACTAAAGAGCATACAGTGAATATATAAGTACATATAGTATAACAAGAAGAAAATGTTCAATTTTATTAATTGATTATCAAAATCTGTTAACTAAATTTGTTTACGCACTTATCTGGCATCCGATCGGCTTCTTTAAGTACAGTAAGTGCTGAAATCATTAACATTGTGCAAGTTGCACCATATCCTGGATTTGTACCGGACACCATCGTGATCATTTGTTTGTCTAAAGGTCCGGTATGTTCACCAGTCGGCTCGGAAAGTTTTTGTTTCCAACCGGTAGCATTGAACGTTACTGAAAAATATGTTTGGTCCATAGCTTCTGGATCGGGGCCTTCATGGCTGACTACACCGCATGAGAACAATCTTGGATACTGTCATAAACATATACTAATTAGTTCATCTTTAAAAGAAATAAACTTAACTCTTATAGAACATACTCGACTTGAATATTGATCTTTTTGTCGACATGTGCGTATAATCAACTTATTCTTCGAATGACACTTGACCATTCTGGACGGGAAGTTTCACAAAGATTGCACTTTACCGAGAAATTGTCGCATACTGTGTTAAAGGTTGGACAGTTGAACTTATAATTTCATACATGTTCTAATTATCCGCATAAAGTCAAGTGAACGGTCGGTAGTTTGTAGTAGATGGATAGTCTGTCGGTGCTTTCACAGTTGAATTTATAATTTCATATATTTACATGAAAGTTGAATGAGAGTTCATAGTGGAGGAATGGGTCGACCCGAAACACATGTCTGTACCTCCCTGATTCGTCGAATGAGTTTTACCAAGATATAATTATTTAATTTCTTGTTAAATTCATATTTCTTATTAATTCGGACAATGAAAGTCAATATTTCAACTAATATAAATATTCACCTTTAACAATAAACTACGGCCACATTTGCATTTTGTCATCAGGGAAAATACAACACCTATACATGCTGCAGATATGAGTGACCACAAGGAGCTGAAAAGGAACAAATAGAAACGATTAAATATGTATATATATCTGTAGGTGCGTAGGTGACCTGGTAATAATAGTAACAATAACAATAACAACAACATCGACAAAAGTAAAGTAATATAATAATAATAATAGTAATAGTGATGGGTCTATAATTACTGGGTTTACCTGAATGTGACATATGTTTGAACTTGCGCCGCTCGTTTCTTATCTTTCTCATTTAGAAAACGTTGCGATCTGTAAACTACAGAGCGATCGGAACCCAAGAATGGTAGCGACCATCCTTCAGAAATTTCACTTCGATGAATTATGCCTCTGTAAAAAATGATTAATAAATTATTAACTAAAAATAACGCTCTTTATAAATTGGAAGTCAAGAGTACCGATTGGCATTACCGTGGCTGAAGTTTCGGCTCGAATGTAATCATTTTATTGGGATAAATCTTGGAGCGTAATTCGCGTAATTCATTGGCATATGCTAAACCATAGACAGCAGATTCCCATGTTCCATAATGTATAACTGCACCACCTCTGTTATGTTTACTCGAAAAATTCAAATATGTTTCAACACTGTTGACTTGGCCATTAAATTTTTGTTGAGTGAATATAATCCCGAGATCACACGGAATGCTGTCAAATCCACATGCGCTAATAACATAAACTCCTGCATCTTGAGCTGCTTTATTGTATTGAAGTTGCATTCTTTCCATATACTAAAAACAAAAAAAAAACAAATATAACATTGTAAATACATAAAATATTGTACACCTATATTTTATTGCAAAAGCCGGGTACGATAATACTTTTTTCTCTTTACAGCGGATAAATAACATATGAATATATCGGACAGAACGGCCTCGCATAGATCGAAGTACTGTATCGTTCCCTACAATATCATCTTTATTACATTTATGTAACTAGATGACTCATCATCAAATAATTTATTTTATATTATTATTTCAGCTATCGTTTCTCATTGTTGGGTCGTTGAGCTTTATATCGAAATGACATTAATATTCCAGTATAATTTGACTTGATTGACTGAATTCTTGCCGTAGTTGTGCATTTTTTGATGAGCAATGAAAAATTTATCCGTTGTACGCGCGTATTGTATGGATATTTTCGAAACAGCTGTGAAACACCCTGAATTTCATTGTGTCTCAACATTGGAATGGGTCAATCTTATTGTTATTGTATAATGAACATGTGATCATAATTATATGAAATTTTGGAAATTCTTTATATTATCCTCACAATATAGAAAGTTTTAATATTGCACGTACTTGTGGTTCACCGCTAACGTCTATATGATGAGTGCCAGAGTCTATACATGCTTTGACAACAGGCTCGCCATAAAATCTGTATGGCCCACAGCAATTGACAATAACTTTGCACATTTTTGCCATGTTTTTGAGCGATTCTTCATCATTGATATCAGCGATTACTACTGGAATATTCTCTGTATGTGAATAAATAAACATGTATTGATGATTATACTGAGTGTTCATAACTGTCAAAGTAAAATATTTATAATTTGACGGATCAGAAGGTTGGATTGTATAAAATATTAAATTGTTATGTACCATATTCGGGGACGAATTTTTTTATCACATTTTCAAGACGTTCCTTATTTCGGCCAGCGACGCCCCAAGAAAATGGATTTTCTTTGCATAACCTCGCGGCTTCCTTTACAGTATATTTTCCGGTAAATCCCGTTGCTCCAAATATCAATATGTCCAAACGTGCTTTAGCCATTCTGAAAAAATTATAAAATTAATTTACATAACTTAATATAATTAAAATATTTTCAGAGAACAGCATAGCAATTCATTATAAAAATCAACAATAAATATAAATGCATGTGATTATATATCGTCTAAAGATCACTGCATTTGTACTCTGCCTCAGAGGCAATAATTCCAGTGAATAAATTGTATGAAGATATTATTGGACTCATTTGAAATCAAATGAATATTCTCGAGTTAGAAATGCCGGGTGAGGTGAGTAATCAACTTCAAAAATTTATATTTAAATTGATTGTATAAACATAAGCTCGTTTACTTTAAACAATAATCTATTCTATCAGAATAAATATAATAAATAACACTTATAATATTATTAGATAGCATATAAACAGAATATACTCACTTGACAATTGTTACAGGTTGTTGCAGCTTGTTGCCTCTATTCCCAATGTGTCGCAGTATAATATTCACGACGTAAAAAACTTATCAATACCGTAGGTATATTTATACGCCAGTATGATGTAATGATTACATGCATGTTGGTATGGAAGATGGTAATTGATGCATCATTACCTTCTATTGGTTACTGTCTGGTATATAAACAAAAAAATGTATATATTATCTTCAGCCAAGAATTAATTCATATGCGCAGAGTTTTTGCGCACACCGTTGCCAGTATGCCGGTCGATTTCAAACACCGACACTGATTTATACATGTATATATATCCAGTTCATGCATGCGTATATGTGAACTCTATGCACTATATATAGTAGGTAGCGGGCATGGCTGCAACAGGTCAACTGTCAGATTACCACGTTCTGTCACCATGGATAACTCGATTGTGAATACGGTGGAAAAAGTGATATTAATTCTTGGTAATAATCGTATAGAAGCTGACAAAAATAAACTTGCTAAATACAGTCTCTATTTTGCATCATTATTTTCGGAAAACTTCAATGATCATCGGAACAATGAGTATCCAATCAACTATGAAATATCCATATCTACTCTCAAGGTCTGTTACATAGTCGATCGTTATATTATTCACAATATACTTTTCGATTCAGTGAACAATTCACAACTATTGTATATGCATATGATATTTTTTTTATTTAATTTGCCGTTCTATTTTTTTATTTTTTTAGGACTTTGTCAATTGGGCTGAACACACTGACGACAATAGGAATAGTATAGCAAATCATTACACTGTTGAATCATGTTTGGAGAAATTTACCAACACAAATGGTTCTGATCCGATGGAATTATTGGAAATAAGTGTTGTATTCATGTGTGAAAAACTGACCAGTGCTTTGACGTCAATAATAATACTTCATTGGTTATATGCTGAAAAAATAATTGAAATATGGTTGATGGCAGAGGAATTAGGTTTGGATAAATTGAGGGATGTCGCATTGGGTGCTTGTTTAGATAGATTTGAAGAGTTGCCAATTACTGCATTGGCAGAATTATCACTGGAGAATTTAATGAAACTTATTGGAAATATTAATGTGTGCAGCTCACAGAATTGGCTAAAATTTATAGCAAAAGAGGGAATTCGAAATTATCATTCAACTATGGATCATGATTTGTCCAATCATTTATACAAGTCACTCTTGAAGGTATCACATCAATGAATTGGATATCGCAGACAACCCAAAGAAATTCCTTTATGTGCTATCATCAATCCTTTCTTGGTATAAGTTGTAAACAGTAGTTTTAGTTTCCCCATTATTTATATTATCTTAAAAGTTTTGAAATAATTATCTATATAATATTCAAGATTGCAGAACTACCGAGTGAGAGTTGTTCAAGTGCACTAAGAACTAGGCAAAATTTAGTCCCATGTGTGGTAGCACAAAAAGTTAATACAACTAGAGAAAAACTACCATGCGTTTATTGGTGGAAAAATAAAAATTTCTCTGAACTTGTTGATTTGAAAGATATTTCGGATTTAATGGACAATGGAAAGGAAGTGTTTGGTAGACAAATAGTCGGTAGAGGTAAATTTCTTGTTATATTATGACCAATTTTCATGTTTTCTTTTTTCTTGAAATATTTTGAATACAAATGAAAAGTAAAATTTATTTATTTCATGGCAGGGTTTAGTATTTATGTGATAGGAGGTGAGCAAGGGTTGGGCTCAGGACGATTCAATAAGACTGTTTGGCGTTACTGTTTATTATCGAAGACATGGTTTTCCATAGCTCAGTATGTAAACATGAGTCATATGTTATTTCTAATTTATCGACAATTCTTCGGTTTCAATTATTTGTATGTTTACATTTAATCGTTCCTTTATTCTTTTATTTTTCTGTATAGATTACCGTGTCCTAGACGACATATGGCTGTTAAATTTATCAAAAATAAACTGTACCTGGTAGGCGGAGTTGGTCATCATCGCTTGAAACTTTCTTCTGTTGATGTATTAGATATTCATACAGGTAGCAATCTATAAATGAATTAACACGAATATAAAGTTGAATCACTTTATCAATATATATTCGTATGGATGAATAACGAATTTTTTTTCTTACTTCCAACATCAGGACTGTGGACAAAAGCAGCTGAAATACCTGAAATGTTTACCGAAGTGCCTGCATCATGTGTAATTGATGAGAAAATCATATATTACAAGACCAATTTTTACGTATATGATCCGAAATTTGATAAATGGGAAACTGTTAAATTGAGCAATAGAAATCGTCTTCTGCTATATCATGTTGAATCATTAATGGGGTCGAACAATAATAGTTGTTGTAACGATAATAATGTTTATATAAGCAGTAAGGTTCTGCTTTGAATTATGCCATATTTAATATCTTTCAAGTTCATTGACGCGACCACTGAGGTTTTCATTTGTTTATTCTGTTGTACTAGCAATTGATCACGACACGAAGGAGTGTACGGTGCTGTCGAGAATTTCACTTGAGCTCATTAAAAATGTTCGTCCACAAGTGATACATGAGTGGACCAATTCTATTTTTCGTCAATTATTTAATGGACCAACTCTCATTAGTTTTTCATATAGCGATGGCGAGGTGACAATTGAAGAAGGCATTCTTGAAAATATAAATACATATAAAAAGACGCGGACTTATGTGCAGCCAATCAAGAGTATATACGGAACGGGTTTTGAGCAGCGTCTCGGATGTTTTAACGTTATCGATCCGGATACATTGCACGAGCAAATTTCCTTTTTCCATCAGGTGAAATATAAAAGTCGCAAAAATAACCTCGACACACTTCTATGATTGCATGACAGTGACGAAATAGTAGTAGAAGTAATAACGAAATCCATAATCCTAATAATAATTTTTCTTATGTTTGTTTTTTTTTTTTCACAGGAAAGTATCGACGTCTGAATCTCAATTTCAATTTATTCTTTTACGCCATTTATGAGGATTAATATAAAAATATTTTACATCTTTTTATTCATCTCCAATCATAAATTTTTATTAATGGTACGTGTCGTAACGGAAGCAGTCTTCAAACAATTATTGAACACGACATTTCATGTGATTGCGTGAAATAATAAAAATTGATACATGCCATCAATATTATTTGAAATAAGCTATGGCAATTCGTGAGAGACGCCGTGTTGTGTGCGTGTATGTAAGAGAGGCAGAGGGTGAGAGAGAGAGAGAGAGAGAGAGATTATTATAATGAACATGTGACGGGATAATACTCCATGGGCCACTTTTATTTTTGCTGGTATTTATCTTTTTTCAATTTGAGGATGCTGGTGACCATACGGAACATCATACCCGTTTAATCCATAAACTTATTTCAATTTATATTGATGACACATTGCCGTCGTATTCTCTGTATCGCACAATTGATGGCGTAAGCTCAAATTAGCGTGCAAAATGGATCTGCTATCCGATTAATGCAATATGACAAACACACAGAAAAAAAAATAAAACAATGCTTTATAACAATAATAATAGTAATAATAATAGTAACAATATTAATAATAATAATAATAAATAAATGAATCTCTTAATCTTTTATACATGAAGTTCTATCTAATGATAACGCACATAATATGAGTCGTGTGTGTGTGTGTGTTGCGCATTATCATCGCGCACACTCTCGTCTTCCATTTCTTTATTTATTGATTTTCAACTTACAGTTTTGATTTAAATACCTTGTAATTATTTTCAATTGGATAACGCATGATTATATTCATATTTAGATATGTCTTCTGCTTTCGTGGGTATAAACGCACCTGTTTGATTTTGGAAGTCTTCTCATTGTTGCCATTCGTTTGTAATTGTATCATTTCATTTTCTTTTTCTTGTATTTTTCTTTATTTCGCTTTTACTCATTATTATTTATATATATGTTTTATCAGTAATTCATTGATCATTTGGATTGATGACATTCAACGCAAATGCAGATGTGGTGTCGCCTTTTTTACCGATTGCTCGCGCTGTATATTGACCGATGTCACCTGCCGTACACGATTTAATGCGTACCTCGAACGATTTGTCACCGTCTGAACTAAATAGATACCGGCTGCTAGATTCATCTACTGGCTTGTTGTCTTTTAGCCATGTCACTGTAAAATAAAAGAAAGGTAATGTAAGAACTGATGACTGAACAATTTGATTTAATTGTTATTTCAATATATTGAAATTTTTCCCTTAGGATACTTTTCAATGAACTATTGTTTACCTTTAAGTGGTGCGGTTTCAGTCTGGCATTTGAAGCTCACCATTTCACTTTCGTTCACAGTAGCTGACTGTGGGAATGTCGTGAACACTGGGCTCTTTCTCTCCTCATTCGGAACTGAAAATAAATTATGATTTAATGATTAATACACTTTTATCAAAAGATTTGGAATTTAAATGAATTTATTATTGTGTTTATTTTACATATATAAATTTCAATTTACCGAGGACGTTGAGTGTACATGATGAAAAGCTTTCACCAGCATCATTGAACGCTTCGCATGTGTATGTGCCTGAGTCTTCGGGGAAGATTTCAGCGATTGTGAGCTTGTAAATATTTGCCTCATTCAAATATTGGAAGTCTTTACTAGGTTTGATTTCCTTGTTATTATGTAACCATACAACATCAAATTTCTTTGCACCAATTATTCTACAGCTGAGGACAACTGATTCGCCGTCGTTGACATACATGCTTGTTAAGTGATCGACAATCTTTGGTGGTTTATCGCCGCCAGATTTTTTCCCAGCGCCATTCGCCATAGCTGTTTTATAAAAAAAAGAAATAACTAAATATTATAAGACTTAGATTTTTCCGGTTTTGCGATGGTTCTAATATGATATTGGTAGGACGGAGCTTAACATTCATCAAATTTTGACGGTCAAATATATTGGTTTTTAGTTCAAATTTGTATGATCACGTTCATTAAGTACTAATGGTGAACATTTAGTAATTTCAATCATTTTTTTTTCATCAATATTTCATTCCATTTAACATATCAATTAACTTTAATTTCTGAGGGGAAAAGTGATAAATTATTTTGTAAGAATTTCACAACTATTTGATGTTATTTGCGTTTCTGTTTTAAATTTTTAAGTAATTCGTCGATGCGTAACTCAAACTATGAGTAGAGGCAAATCTCCAATAAAATAGTTGATGATTTTTAGGCCAGAATTAAATATTGACTGAAAAATTTTCTAAAAGTCAATCATATTTTTACTGAAAAACGTTCACGTGAAAATCAGACTATAGTGGAACATTCTGAACATTATGAAATATTGGTTATGATCTGTGTAAGAACTCGATGTGCGTTATAGAATATAATGAAAACTCACGTTTTACGGTTAATTTGCAAGATGTGCTCGTTGTACCGACACTGTTGGTGGCTTTACACGTGTATTGACCTTCATCTTCAGGGAATACTTCGTTTATCACGAGAGTAGCTACACCATTTTTGTATTTGAGATCCATAACTTCTGATGAGCGCAGAGTCTGTGAAATTAAAAGAATACTCCAATTTTAACACAAATTCATATCCACCCATATATTCGTATTCTATCCTTTTTTATTTTTTTTTCTCACTTTTCCACCCTTTGTCCACGTGATTTGAGGTTCTGGATCGCCATCGACTTTCACGCTCAGTTCTAATTGTTCCCCATCATTAATAGTCAAATCTTTTAACTTTCGAACGAATTCTGGTGGCCTCATTGAGTCGTCTGAAGAAACTGCGGCGTAAAAGATTCAAGTGATTAATATTTGTCCTAATAATTTCTAACAATATATGCAAGTCCTTTTTTTCAGTCAATTCTTACGAGCAAGTTCTTTCGTGGTGTTTCTTG
This sequence comes from Galerucella tenella, assembly GCA_910591685.1. Lineage (NCBI taxonomy): Eukaryota > Metazoa > Arthropoda > Insecta > Coleoptera > Chrysomelidae > Galerucella > Galerucella tenella. Next base: position 15,221 of record CAJUYH010004800.1, on the reverse strand, counting down.
ATCGTGATGGACTTCCACTCGTGTCAAGGCTCATGCCGTATTTCTTCATATTCTTCTTGTCGGAGGAATAATCAGTTGTTGACTGAAAATTAATGGCAAATATATATATATAGATTATTGAAAATGCAGGAGAAATGTTGTAATGAGTTGGATATGCTCTGTACTTGTCGACAGCTAAGAAACGAGTAGTTGCAACGAATATATATACATTAAAGCCAAATATACAAAAAAAATTTTGATTCATCTATCTCGAGATTCAACGTAGATCAAGCTCGCATGGTATATATTTTTGTTCAAATCATCGAATCGACGACAGTTTAAAAAATGTGTTTTTTAAATGCGAAGAAGTTCATGAAGCACCATCATATTTTGATGTCATCCAATGCAATATTTTATCGATTCTTCATGAACTCATGATAATTGGAACTGTAAAATCACGTGACATGACGTAAAAATTGTTGATTTTATTCATACCCTGTAAGATGAAGATAACGTCGAATTATTTTTATTACTGTGACTAGAATAACTGCTGAATTCCTGTTTTATGACAATGGTGGCCGGTGCGGGTTTCAGGGGTTGTTCAATAAATCGTCTCTCTGAAAAAAATTAAAAACAACGTGTATGGCGTTTTTGTGATTTAACAAATTAAATAAACAATTTTTCATAAATGATAAACTATTTACCACCAGAGTGCAAAATGTCATTTGCCATTTTTAGTTGTTCCTCAGTCTCGCCAGTTCCTGATAAATTAATCCATCAGAAAAATTATACATTCATTCTTCAATTTACAACATAGTAATATTATAATATATTTCGTGACGTTTCTACCTTCAACAATGACAACGCAACTGGTGGCATCAGTGCCGTGACAATTGGTGGCCACACATCGATACTGTCCACTGTCTGATGGTTTACAATCAACAATTTCCATAGTGACAACACCATCAGAATGTGTCATCGAGTATTCATGCTTAGAGAGTTCCCGACTGTCTCTAAACCATCGGACAGTTGGTGGTGGTTTGCCGCTGAGACAACAAAGAAGCTTACAAGTGTCTCGTGCTTGCATGACACGAGGTCTCAGTTCAAACGTGAAACTCGGTGCAGATTCAGTTGTTTCCAACCAGAAGTATTGTGGCAAGGGTTCACGTCGACGAATCGGCGCGATATCCGGTTTATACGGTGGGAATTCTTTTGGAACGGCTACAGATAGAAGTGAAATAATAATAATATATTTTTCAAATAACAATATAAATATATGTAGAATACTTTTCTTTTTTATTGCGAAATAGAATTGATTACTCACGTTGTACATTGAGGAAGACAACCTCTTCTCTGTATCCATAGTGATTTTCAGCACGGATTACATATTCACCTCTGTCTTCCAATTTTGCGCGATTTATGACAAATGTATAGTCATCGCCGATGTATCGTTTCATAAATTTAACCGATTGCCTGAGTTCTTGATTGTTGTGATACCAAGTGAGAGTGGGCATTGCAATGGCGATTACACGACACGTGAATTTAACACTCTGTCCCTCATATGTGAATGCACTTTGTGGCTTGATAACGAATCGCGGTGCTGCTTGTCGTCGATCTTTTCACAAAATAAAATCATTGATAAGTTGTGATTGCCATTTATGATATTTTATTGTTTGTGCAAAAGTGATATATGTGGTGCGAACGAAAATGCATATTACTTACCGAATGTTGAGTCATATATCTTGTATTTTTCGATGAGTAATTTCCTGAGAGAAGAATATTCTGATAGTCTACCGATTGGCAGAACATATTTCTCCCAATCCTCATATTTACGGCGCAATCGATCTCGGAAGCTAACGTAACGGCTGCTAGATATTTTATCTGTGCGATCACTGTGATCGCCAGTGAGCCATGCATGTACTAGACACTCGTGTGCAGTCATACGCTTTCTACAAATTCACAAAAAAAAGGACATTACAGAAATAGCATTCTTTATATGTTTACAATAATAATTTTCAATATATTTTACAACGTACTCTTTATTCTTGATGAGAAGTCGTCTAATAAAGTCTTTGCCTTCCGCGGAAACATGACGGAATGTTTCCTCATCAAAGTCCCAATCGCATGCTTTAACGTTTTTCAAAGTCTCGATGTCATTATCGCCAGCAAACGGTGAAAGACCACTCAACAGTACATAAGCGAGTACACCACACGCCCACATATCAGTGTAAAAACCGACTGGCTCCCTCTCAACAATTTCAGGCGCTGCGAATTCTGCTGTTCCCGTACTGATCTTTACAACCTCATTTGGATCGAGCTTCGTTGCTAAACCAAAGTCAATAAGTTTGACATTGGTACTGTTTCGCGTTTGACACATGATATTCTCTGGTTTTATATCAAGATGAATAATATTCTTTTCGTGCATATGTTTAATTGCTTCACAAATTTGCCTCATGTAGTTGATAACTTCAGCTTCAGACATTGAGTAACCTTCGGCGGTAATTCTCTCAAACAATTCACCGCCCGAGAGGAATTCGAAGATGAGAACCATTTCATCATCGTCTTCAAACGCATCATGCAAATTGATTAATTTTGGATGATGTAATTGATTCATAATATCAATCTCCTTTCGGATCAATTCTTTCTCCATCACATGAGAAACTGGAATAAATTTAGCAGCGAAAATATTACCAGTCGCTCGTTCACGACACCGATGAACGACGCCAAATGCACCAGTACCAATTTCCTCGAGAATATCATATTTATCATACACAGATATATTTTTGATTTCCACCGGTTGCGGTACATATTTACTATGAATATCAAATACGTATTGATCATAATCACGTACTTTTTCATCATTGCGACCACGAATTTTCTTTCCGGATTCATCATATTTAACTTCACGTTTTTCTTGAGTTTTTTTCTTGGTTCCCTTAGTGGTAATAAGTGGTGTCACTTCACTTGGATCGGAGCGGCCATAAACATTTTCAGCCGATACACGGAAATCATATTGATGACCAGGACTAAGATCGTGCGCAGCAATTGTACAGAATCGTGTATTACCCACACGTATCCAGCACGTCATTGGATGTTCACGTTTTTCAACGACATAGTTTGTAATATTGCTACCACCGTCCCATACTGGCGGCTTCCAACTGAGTGCAAGCGAGTCATGGCCAATCTTATCAACTTGTGGGAATCGCGGTGGATCTGGTCGATCACTTATTTGAATCTTAATTATTGCTGTGTCTTGTCCAAGTTCATTTTCCGCAGTGATACGATATGGACCTGAGTCTATTCGATTACCATCGCGGATCGTAAGTATGGCGTGTCGCTCCTTCAATTCGACATTGTAATGACCACCAGACTCAATAGTTTCACCTTCTCTTACCCACGTGATTTTTGGTTTGGGGAAGCCAGTGAATGGAATCTTAATTGTCACATTGACGCCTTTATCGAAGAATGCAGTGTCACGGAACCTCGGTGGTACATTTAATTTTGGTGGTGTCATAATGAAAAGCTCGGCTTTAGTTGACTTATGACCGCCCCTATTTGATGCACGACAAATATATTCATCTGCGTCCTCGCCGAAAACATCTTGAATAATAAGATTATGACAATCGCCTTCAGAATATATTTGGTAGCGACTGCTATTCTGAAGTTCACGCGCGCCTTTGAACCAACTAATTGTTGGTGTTGGTGTACCAGTGATCACACACTTGAAATTGGCATTATGATTTTGTTGGCAATTGACATTCTTCAAGCCCTTCAGAATTTCCGGCGGTTTAGCAACTTGCGGATCAACAATCTTTACGGATGTTGATGCTGTGGATTCTTTGCTGAGTCCTGCTTGATTTTGAGCAAACACTCGGAATTCATATTGACGTCCTTCAATAAGATTGCTGACATTTATTTGCGTCGCTGCGCATATTATTATATTAACGCGCTGCCAAGCAATCGATCCAACCTCGCGTTTGTCGATCCAGTAGCCTTGAATTCGTGCGCCACCGTCAGTTTCGGGTTTGTCCCACGATAGATTAACAAAATCGCCACCAATCTCAAGAACTTTTGGTGTACCTGGTGGGCCAGGTGGATCAAACAGTGCCTTTGCCTTAATGGGATTAACACCTTCTAGTGGTGGTCCCATTCCGTTATCATTCACTGCCATAACTCGGAAAAGATATTCATGTCCCTCAGTTAGGCCCTGAACGAAGAAATTGGTGTCTTTGACGCAGCTTGATATCGTTAACCAGTGGCCT
>CAJUYH010004800.1:0-10880 GCA_910591685.1 Galerucella tenella | reverse complement strand
TCTTCGTTCAGGGCCTAACTGAGTGACATGAACGAAGAAATTGGTGTCTTTGACGCAGCTTGATATCGTTAACCAGTGGCCTTGAATTATTTCACGACGCTCAACAACATAATGAGTTACACGTAAACCACCGTCAGATTTCGGTGGATGCCATGAGAGATTGCACGTGTGTTTGTCAATTTCCGAGATTTCCAGAGGTCCAATCGGTGGTCCAGGTGGTCCAGTGATATGTACAGTAAAGGATCCAGTGACGTCGCCGCTGTCATTGCTTATGGACAATTCGTACACACCCTCGTCGTCTTTGTTGATATCTTTGATGAAAATGATAAGATAATCATCGAATATGGTGTACTTGATGTGTGTCGACTCCACAATCTTTGATCCATCTTTTTTCAATTTGATATCCATCGGCTGATCTCCTGTGTAATAGATTTTAATCTTGGTATTGTCCTTTTCAGCTAGATAATGAACACTTTGCATATGTTCGATACGTGGTGGGGTGCCAATCTTCAGTCTCATTGTAGTCGTGGCAATTCCAAGTGGATTTGATGCTTGACAGCTGTAATCACCACTGTCTGCCTCCCATATTTCAGAAATAACCAATCGGAAGAGACCGTCGTCACGTGTTTCACTTCTGAAACGGCCACCCATTGTGATCTCCCGTCCGTTTCTCAACCACCTGGGTGTCGGCATTGGTCTACCTGTCGCTGCGCATTCCAACACATATGTTTTTCCAAGTGGTACACCCTGCGTGACGGGTAATGGTCGGGTGAATTCTGGTTTTTCACCGCCTTCAACTTCGCATATTTTCACTGGCGTTGTGCAACTGCTTGGCTCTGAGCGACCCGCGGCATTCACAGCGAAAACTCTAAATTCATAGTCTCCACGTTCAATAAGATGCATAACTGTGTAATCCAAGTCGGTGACATTGTATTCATTGCATTTATGCCAAACAGCTGAACCAATTTCACGTTTTTCAATAACATATCCGGTAATACGACTACCGCCATCGGAAGTGGGCGCCTCCCATCTGAGATCAACATAATTCTTTCCAACTTTAATAACCTGTGGTGTACCAGGTGGTGATGGAACGTGGAATTTGCTTCGTAATTTAAATTGAATTGAGGGTGGACTTGGTCTACTGAACCCGGCAGCATTCTTTGCACGTACGCGGAACTCATATTCGTGACCGCTAGCAAGACCATAAGTAATGAAATGCGTGTCTTTGGTGACATAGTCATTTGCCACGCGCCACTGTCCATCATCCGCAGGATCGCGGAATTCGATTTTGTAGCCCTGAATACGTGATCCACCGTCTGATACGGGTCTGTCCCAAGAAATGGTGATACTGTCTGAATCCCAATCGATAACGCGTGGTTGACCTGGTGGTTCGGGCACATTGAACGGGAACTTGGCCATTATTGGTTCATCGCCAACAAGTGGTTCTGAAATACCGTACTGATTTTCAGCGCGTATTCTGAAATTATATTTACGATTCGGTTCCAATCCAATAACATCGTAATGTGTATTACGAACGAAACTACTTAGTTTCACCCAGTAACCGCCAGGATCCAACTTTTCTACGATGTAATTGGTGACTGGTGAGCCACCATCATCGAATGGTGGTTTCCACGCGAGGGTACATGTCTCTGGTGTGATATCTGATATATCAAGTGGACCGAGAGGATGCGATGGTTTGTCAACAACGAGAACTCTGCATGAAGCCGAATCCATTCCAATCGTGTTGGCTAAATGAATTGTATAATTTCCTGTATCTGTTCTCTTTGCCTTTCTATTAACGAATTTGGATGCAATATCACTTGTTTCAAATTTAATTCTCTCATCTGTGAGAATTTCCTCGCCGTTAACGGACCAGCTGGGTTTGGGTTTCGGATTCGCTATGAATGGCACTGTAATAGTAAATGGTTCTCCGGCAATCACCGTCATATCGCGTATGCTTAAATCGCTGGTGATTTTCGGTGCAAAAGTTGGTGCACTCGCGCGTATAGCATCAGAGCTTGAGCTCCATGGACCTTGTCCAGCAGCATTAATAGCCGCAACACGGAATTCATAATCGTGATTCTCAATTAGTCCACAAACTTTGTATGTGATGTCGGGTATTCGTGCAGGAGTTGCTTTGATCCATTTATCCTCACTCAATTGACGTTTCTCGACGACATATCCCGTGATAGGTGATCCACCATCAGTGCGCGGTCTAGTCCAAGTAATGGTAATGCTGTCTTCAGTTGTCTCGACTCCAGTTGGAACGCCCGGTGCGCTAGGTGGATCAAATGGATATCGCGCTTTAATTGGTTCTTTTGTTTCAACTGGATCTGATGTTCCATATTGATTTTCTGCCATTACACGGAACTCGTATTCTTGGCCAACATTTAGATTACGCACACGAATAAAAGGCGCTGTCACGTATCCACTGATCTTTGTCCATGATTGCGCGCGTCCTTCGCGTTTCTCAATTACATAATTTGTAATATCAGCACCTCCATTGTCTTTAGGTGGATTCCAATAGAGTGTGAGTGCATCACCGGCAAATTCATCGGCACGCAGATTTTGTGGTGGACTTGGACGATCCAATACACGAACATTCATAGTTGCGGTATCAAAACCAGAAGAATTTCGTAATTGCAGACGATACTGTCCGCCATCGCTGCGTTTGGAATTTTTCACTACCAAACTAGCGGAATCATCAGCCAATTGTTGATGTACTCGTTTATCGGTCTCATCAAATACGTAATCGTTGGCAAACCATGTTGCTGTTGGTCTTGGGAACCCAACGTATGGCACGTGAATGGAGAAATCTTCGCCTGCACGTACAGTGATATCTCGTACGCCTCCTAAATCCATAATCGGTTTATTAGGTTGCTCCTCAATAATAATAGGATTGCTTGGGCGACTTGGATCACTTTTGCCAACGTCATTCAGAGCTATTATACGGAATTGATATTCATCACCAAGTTGTAACCTCGGCACAGTGTAAACATTGCCAGATATCGGCACACTATTAACATCTGACCAGTCGTCATCGTCCTTCTTCTTAGATTGAATGAAGTATCCACGGATCTTGGCACCACCATCGTTTCGCGGTGGGCGCCAAGACAATGTGACTGAATCTTTAGTGATACGATCAGCTTTAGGTGGTTCAGTTGCATCAGGTCGCAAACGTTGGTGTCCAGCCACTATTGGCTCAGTAGCACGACTTGGATCTCCAGGACCCGCTTCATTTACTGCAATTACACGGAATTCATAGCGACCACCTTCATGAAGATCTTGAACAGAGAATGTGGTATTCGGCGTCGCATAATTATTAACTTTAAGCCATTCACCACCTCGCTCACGTTTTTCAACATAGTATCCAGTGATGGGTTTTCCACCAGTTACATCAGGTGGGTTCCATGTTAGTGTGCAAGTATTCGGAGTGTAACCAAGAATTTCAGGTTGACTGGGTGGACCAGGTGGATCGAAAGGACTCTTAGCCACTACGGGTTTTCCATCCAATGGCTCCGAAACACCATAAAGATTTTCAGCACGTACTCTAAACACATATCGTCTGCCTTCTTGAAGACCACGCGCTGTATAATGACACGTAGGACAATATCCAGGTACTTGACGCCAATTTTCCATACCGAAATCACAAATTTCAACAATGTAATTTGTAATGTCTGCTCCGCCATTATCTTCCGGTGGGCTCCATGATAACGAAACAGATTCATGATTAGTACCGGAGTATAAAAGTGGTCCTTTAGGTGGATCAGGTTTGTCGACAACAATGACTTGGATATCTGCCATATCTTCACCGAATTCGTTTGTCGCAGTGACTGTGTAAAAACCGGCGTCATCACGCACTGACTTTTCAATAAATAGAATAGTGTGTTCGTTCTTTGTTTCAGCTGATATTCGATATGTATCGGTGAGTTGGTGGCCATCCTTGAGCCAAGATACACGTGGCGTAGGTGCTCCCGATATAGGGATATCAACTTTGATTGGTTCCCCAGCTCGGACACGGATTTTACGACTGATCAGAGCATCAAGATGAAGTTTGGGCTGTTCTTTCATTGGTTTAGCAGTGAATACGTTGGATGCATCGCTGGGTTTTCCAGCACCAGCTGCATTCACTGCCGACACGCGATACTCATACTGATGACCTTCTGCCACATGTTCATCGAGATAATCCGGCCCTTTGACTAATTCTTTATTTAATCGTACCCAACGACCGGTAGCACGATCGCGACGTTCAATTTCGTACCCAAGAATTGATGATCCGCCATTACTTATTGGTGGTGTCCATTTGATTTTAATGTGGTCTTTGCTGGCGTCAAGACACTCAGGTTTACCAGGTTGGCCTGGTTTAACGAACTGATTCTTAGCAATAACTGCACGTTCTGTTTTCAATGGATCAGAGCGGCCTTGAAGATTTTCAGCTGATACTCGGAATTCGTATTTTGTACCTTCAGTAAGACGTGGTACTGTCGCATATGTTTGCGTTGGATTAACATAATTAACTGCGGGTACCCATCCACCACCGTGTGTAAGATCACGTTTTTCAATAACATATCCAGTTATTTCACTTCCACCATTGTCTTTCGGCGGTTTCCACGATAGTGTAACAGACTGACTTGTAATTTCTTCGTATTCTAATGGTGCTTCAGTTGGGCCAGGTCTATCAAGAACAATAAGATTGAAACTGCCTTCATCCGCACCGCTGTCATTCTTCAGCGACAAGTGATAACATCCTGAGTCAGCTCTTTGAGCATTAACTGTGTGAACAATTGTATGATATCCAATCGATGTGATAGTTGTTCGTTCATTTGTTGTCAAAGATTTGGTACCAACGGTCCATGTAACTGCAGGCGCTGGCTCACCGACGAAATCAATGTCAACGTGGAAAACAAGACCAGCTTTGATACGAATATCTTCCAAAGGCGTTTTAATTTTCGGCGCTAAGAAGCGAGTCTTGGCAATAATGGTATCGCTGGGTTCAGATGGTTCCGATTGTCCGGCAGCATTCACAGCAATAACTCGGAATTCGTATTCCTGTCCCTCAGTTAAATCTGGTGCTGTGGCACTAGTTTTTCCTGATGGAACATGAACTGCATTTATCCAATATGGGCTTCCCTTCTCCTTCTTTTGAATTATGTAACCTGTGATGGGCGAGCCTCCGTCATTTTCAGGTGCTGGCCATGACAAATCAACATGATCCTTATCCCAATCGGTAATATTGGGTTTACCTGGTGCGTCTGGTTCGTCAAATTCATTTTTAGCAACGATACTTCGTGTTGTCTCGAGTGGATCAGATTCACCAACATTATTCACTGCTTTTACACGGAAATAATACTCTTTTCGATGCGTTAGTCGGAATACCTCGTGATTTAAAGTCATAGCCATACCTGCATCTGACCATGTGCCACGTGACACATCCATCTTTTCGATGATATAATGGAGAATTGGACTGCCACCATCGTCCAATGGCAATTGCCAAGACAGATGACAGCTGTCTTTACAGATATTGCTAACAACTAATGGTTTCACTGGTGGCGATGGTCTATCAAGTACCGTCACAAATGCACCCGCGTTAATTTTTCCAACGTCATTTACCAATGTTAATTCATAACGTCCACTATCTGCACGAACAGAAAATGGAATTTCGAAAGTGGTATTGGTCGTAGTTGTGAATATTTCGTGACGACTGTCAGCTTCAAGTCCTTCTTTATTCTGAGTCCAGTAAGCAGTTGGTTTCGGTGATGCCTGAATTGGAATGTCCCAACAGATCTTTTGACCAGCGCGGACTGTTAAATCCTTGAGTAAAAGTTTATCAAATGTTGGTGCTTGGAAACGTGGCTTGGTTATAACTGGTGCTGATGCTTCTGATGGCTCACCAGGACCACCTTTATTAACAGCAATCACTCTGAATTCGTATTCTTGGCCCTCGGTTAAATCGGGCACTTTGGCCGAACAAGAGTTACCCGGAATTTCAATGGCCTTTTCCCACTGTCCAAATCTCGGCCGTTTTTCAATTATATAGCCAGTAATAGGCGATCCCCCATCTTTTTTCGGCGGTGTCCATTCAAGATCAACATGATCCTTGTCCCAATCGGTGGCGATAGGCTGTCCCGGTTTGTCCGGTTTACCGAATGGATCTTTAGCAGTGATCTCATCTATTCCGGTGAGTGGCGCTGACTCGCCAATTCTGTTTACTGCGCGAACACGGAAGGTATAATCATGACCCTCAATAAGATGATCAACTTTGCACTTTGTGTGATCGGACTCGGCAACTGGTACCCATCTCATACTTTCGGAATCCATTTTTTCCACAGTGTAATGGAGAATTTCACAACCACCATCATCTCTTGGCATTTTCCAAGTAAGATCGCAACCATGTCTCGTGATATTTTCCACATGCAACGGACCTTCAGGTGGCGACGGTACATCCATAACAACTACATTCAAAGTGGCACTATCCATACCATTAACATTCTTTATCGTGAGATTGTAAACTCCAGAGTCGCTGCGTTTAGCATCCATGAATCGTACTTTTGTGTTGTAATCGGTATTGGTGATTTTTATACGATCGTCATTGGTGACAGTTGTTCCCTTCAGGCTCCACGATTTCGTTGGTGGTGGTTCACCAATCACTGGAACATCAAAGTCAAAGAATGCACCAGCGCGCACTTTTACATCTAACATATATTTGCGGTCAATCTTTGGCGGAAGATTTTTGGGTCGTGCAATGTGTGGTCTTGTTGCGTCTGATGGTTCACCAGCACCACCCTTATTAACTGCGCGTACACGAAATTCATACTGAGTGCCCTGAATAAGATCCGGCACTTTACCACGTGTGACATCTCCCTCAATTTTGGCACATTCCTCCCAACTTGGATTGAATTTATCGCGTTTCTCAATTATATAACCGGTGATTGGTGATCCACCATCTTCAACTGGTCGTTCCCAGCCCAGTTCCACAAAGTCTGTATCATAATCGACAATATTAGGTGTTCCAGGTTTACCCGGTTCGTCAAATGGATTCTTCGCCTCGATATTTTGGGCTGTTGTTAATGGTTCTGATTTTCCCTGTTTATTCACTGCACGTACGCGGAATTTATATTTGTGACCTGGCGTCAATCCATCGATATCCAAACTCGTTTCAGCACCGCTAGTTTCACCAGCCGGTACCCAACGTCCTGTAGCGTCGTCCATTTTTTCAACGACATAATTCTCAATTGGCTGTCCACCATCATCTTCAGGGGGATTCCACGATAATTTACAACCTTCCGCGTGCACATTGGAAGCACGTAATGGTCCTTCAGGTGCACCGGGTTTATCTAATACTGTTACTTTAACTGTGGCAACATCTTTACCACTATCATTTTGCGCTGTAATTTGATACCTCCCCGATTCGGCTCTTGTCGCCATTCTCACACTAAGACTAGTGGCATAATCGACGTGTTTCATTTTAATACGTTCATTTGGCCTCAATTCTCTGCCGGCAAATTGCCATGATGTTGTTGGCGGTGGCTCACCCGTCACCTTAACATCGAAACTGAAGTTTTGCCCTGCCTTGATCTTGATATCGTCAAGGTTTGTGCGATCAATTGTCGGCGCAAGATTTCGTGGTTTTGCAATAATTGTTGGTGTAGCGTCTGATGGTTCACTTGGTCCAGCTTGATTAACAGCACGTACACGGAATTCATACGGTTGCCCCTCAATCAGGTCTGGCACAGTTGCAAATGTTATTTCCCCTGGTACTTCAAGTGCTTTCTCCCAATCACCGTATTTGTCTTTTTTCTCAACGATATAGCCAATAATTGGTGAGCCACCATCATCGGTTGGCGGTTTCCATTGAAGATCCACATGATCTTTATCCCAATCTGTTGCCTTGAGATCACCAGGTTTACCAGGCTCATCAAAGGGATTTTTGGCAATGATCGTTTCCTCGGCAGTTAATGGTTGCGATTCACCTTCCGCATTAACGGCAGACACACGGAATTTATACTCTTTACCAGGAGTTAAACCAGTCACATCAATATTGGGATCGGGTGAGCGTCCGCATGGTACCCAGCAACCCGTATCTGGATCCAATTTTTCAACTTGATAATATTCAAGTGGTGTTCCACCATCGTCAAGTGGCCGTTTCCATTTCAGTTTACATCCATTCTTATGAACATCTGATATCTCAATTGGTCCCTCAGGTGCTGAAGGTTTATCAGTAACAATAACATTAATTGTAACGCTATCTTTGCCTGAGGTATTGGTGGCTGTGACAACGTATTCGCCGCTATTGCCACGTGCAACAGGCCGAATGATTAATTTCGTACTGTAAGGTGGATTTTCGATAATGACAGTTTTACCAGGTACGACTGGCATCGAGCCACAACGCCAATCAACATGTGGTGCTGGTTCACCCGTGATATTGGCGTCAAATTTCAGCGTAGAACCTGCTGAGAGTGTTACGTCTCGCAGATTTCTTCTATCAATCTTGGGTGCAACTGTAAAGAATTAATTAATTATATCTATTTTTTAACATGTAAAACGAACCAATGTTGAGTTGTGAATAAAAATGTCTATACATACGGAAACGAGGCTTGGCAAGGAATGTCTTGCTGGTATCACCTGGTTCAGATTGACCTGCTTTGTTTACAGCAATGATACGGAATTGATATTCATTGCCTTCAATTAAACCTGTAATGTGTGCTTGAGGTTGGGGCACAGTTGTCTCGAGTGCTTTCTCCCACATTGCACTGTATTTATCTTTTTTTTCGATTATGTAACCGGTGATTGGTGAACCACCATCGGTAAATGGTTCCCGCCATGTAAGATCTACAGTGTTGGCCGACCAATCGGTGGGCTCAGGTGCACCTGGTGCAGACGGTATCGCTGAAAAACGAAGAATTAATGATAAATATTGGTTGTAATCGTATATGTGTAACGAAAAATAAATCTTTTATATTAATGTTGCTGATAGAATAACTCACTGAACGGATCCTTGGCAATAATTGAACCATATGTTTCAAGCGGCTCGGATTCACCCTCAGAATTAATTGCTTTCACTCGGAATTTGTATTCGTGACCTGGTGTAAGACCATCAACCTTCATTTCAGTACCGGCGCACTTGCCAACTGGCAACCAAACGCCTGTTTCTGGGTCATATTTTTCCACGAGATATCCTTCGATTGGCTCACCACCATCGTCCTTTGGTTTACGCCATTTTAGAGTGCAACCATCTTTGTGAATATCCGATACATCCAATGGTCCTTCTGGTTTTGATGGTTTTGCTGAAAATTCCCGAAAACCATCAGTGAGTGAATGAACAACTTCAAAAATAATTCCGTTAGGATTATAGTTGAATTAAAATGTGATTAAACTACTGCACTAATGTCTGATGAGTTTGAACTATATCGATTATTAAAACACTCTGCAACAAACCAAATATAATTGCTGGCAATCTAATCCATCTCCAATTACATTGATTGTCGAAATCATTAATGATTAGAAATAAATACATCTGATTGCGTTTACATTTGAAATTCGTCCTTAACCGCGTTTGAATATAGCTCATCTATGCGAATTCTTTGAAAAATAATCAATGAAATAATATTTATATTGCATACGTACAAGTAACTGTAACTTCAACCTCCGCTGTATCAGTGCCATACTGATTAATCGCTGTAATTGTATATATTCCAGTATCCTTGCGTTCGGGTTTGTCATTGAAGAATTTCGTATTATTCGGTTCGTTCACAACTCGACGATGTGATGTTGTGATAATGCTTTTGTCATTAATCACCCATGTAACATCGGGAGCTGGTTCACCTGTTACCCTGACGTCGAAGTGGAACCGTTCGCCTTCGCGAACATTAACGTCCCGAAGATTACGTCGATCAATCTTCGGTGGTACTGAGAAACAAAACATAGAATAAAATAAATGTAATATAAAATATTAATGGTTACTGCATAATGCGACATTACCTCGGCGGCATTTGGCGATCACAGATTTACTGGCGTCAGATGGCTCACCGGGCCCAGCAGCATTGATAGCCCTAACACGGAATTCATATTCCGTTCCTTCATCAAGATTTTCAGCGCGTCCTTTACACTCGGGTCCAACGGTCTCGCAAGCTTTCGTCCATTTTGGTGAACCCTTTTCACGTTTTTCAATTACATAGCCAACAATCGGAGATCCGCCGTCAGCTAATGGCGGGGTCCATCGTAGATCAACATGATCTTTGTCCCAATCGGTTGCCTCTGGTCTACCTGGTGCACCTGGCTCGTCTGTTGCAAGACAAAGAATAAAATGCGAGAAAAAAAGAGAAATCAATTGAAAATACCATAAACTTTTGTGACATTCATTAACGAAAGTAAACTATTAATAAATAAACTTACCGAACGGATTCTTGGCCACGATACTGTGATCAGTAACCAATGGCTCTGACTCTCCTTCAGCATTAACAGCCGCTACGCGGAATTTATATTCCTGACCGGGAACAAGATTTTCTACTTCCATATTCGGGTCCTTTGTACGGCCAACTGGGATCCATCTACCGCTATCTGTATCCATTTTTTCAACGACATAGTGTTCGATTGGCACTCCGCCATCATCAATCGGTGGATTCCATTTGAGTTTACATCCTTCTTTGTGAACGTCGGTGACTTTTAGCGGACCTTCAGGTTTAGCGGGTTTGTCAAGTACTAAAATTTCAATGGATGCCTCGTCCTTGCCTGATTCATTTTCAACTTTAAGTGTTAATGTTCCGCAGTGTGATCTATTCGCTGCAGAAACCATGAATTTCGTTCGATAATCATCTATCTCGATTATCAAATTGCCACCATCCTCTTGCTTGACTTTATTATGATACCAAACTTTGGCTGGC
>CAJUYH010004799.1:0-25677 GCA_910591685.1 Galerucella tenella | reverse complement strand
ACCTAACTCTCAAAAAAAAGTTGGGGTGTCAAAAGAGTGCTGACTCTCTCTGAAAATCTATAATATTCATTCATTTACCTTACACTGTTTTATAAATACTCTGAAAAAATTATTTAAATTTTCAAATAAATCACCTCTTAACTTTTTTTGTATAATCTTTTGTATACAGATAAGTGAGGTTCAATAGTCCTATTTTTTACCCCAGAATATGTGGTAGAGTTTGTGACCAATATTTCCAGTACACCCTGAATATTGAGATAATAAAAATAGTGGCTTAGACAGTATGAATAATCTGAGTATACACGCATTGCATGGAGAGTGGAAAAGAAATTATCTTTTCACAATAATTCACTCATCAACAATCTTAATTTGATTACATATTAAATTCGACAAAATTTTATATTTTAAATAACACGGTGAAGTTATTGTTGAAACAACTTTTTACAAAAATATTCATTACGGTTGACATCAAAATTATCAACTGAAATATATGAAATGTTGATGATTGATCACCAACAGTCGACCACACAGTGCGGATTTCAACTGTACTAAAAGTGTTCTCAGAATAATTTCGCAACATATTACTCTCATTTTAATTGCCATTTTGTAAGGCATACGAACATTTGATTAATTGTGTTATTCCAAAAACAGTGAATATGAAAAATGTAGCTTAAGAAAGTACTTTTTAATAAAGTAAAGTAAAGTAAAGTAAAGTAAAGTAAAGTAAAAGTATTACGCTATAATCGACATAAATATTAGATTAACCAAAAATAAACAAATTCATAGCTTGGCAACATTGTTAGAAGCATCAGTTGCCGACATTGAGATGAAAATTGATTCAAATTTTACGTTCACCTGCAAACTACAGCTACAAACGTTATAAAACTTGAAATACCATAACTCAATAATAATCGGTGAAAGTAATTATAGCTCAGTAATTATAATGATTATATAACTCATGTTCTAATGAACCAATACAATCCTTGAATTTCCCCTAGTTACGACGTATTGATAAGTGAATATACCCATTGACGACGTGATATAATCGTTTTGGTGTTTCGCCTCCTGCCATATTGTGATCATTTCCATAGTAACTTGTACTTGTACCTTCAATATTGATTTTAATCAATAAAAAAATTAGAATATTATTCGTTATATAATCGTAACGAATACCAATTCGAGCATAGACAATATTTTTCGATTATTTACCTCTTCACTAGACGTCTTCACGAAACACCACTCGAGCTGCGCTCTCATGATGTTTCGCCAAATACGTCTCATGACTCGGTGAATAGTCTAATATTGTCTATGCTCTTGTGATATTATAATTGTATTTTTTTAAACGATCCTGTTAGCCAATCGTGTTGGGAAAAAATTCAAATCGACCAATAGCATCAAAACTACACTGATAATTTGCTAGTAGCAAATTACAGCGGTAATTTTTTCACGCTGTTCGATTGGATCTTCGTTTGAATGAATGCGTAAGCCATTGGGTACCGGATATTTGTCAGTGTCATTTTTATTTGACGTTAAAAATTTGCTGTCAGTTAACGTGTTTAATGAAGATACTTACACATTCGCTTTTTGCTAAGTAGTGAAAAAAATAATCACGCCGATTTACATTCGTGGTAATAATTTTTTTTCAAATAATTTCAACTAGATTATCACTCGTCTTTATTGCTATTAGGAAATCCCACTCGTGGACTCCATCCACTCGTGAGATTGCCATAGCAACAAAGATTCGTTCATCCAGTTAAAGTTATCAAAAAATTACCACCACTTGTGCAATTACTGTTGATAATTATAATAATAGTGGATAAACACACGGCGAATTCCAACAACAAAAAGCATATTAGAATATAGGGGAAAAGTGACAAATAAAAAATGTTTGATTTGCAGAAACAGTCAAACTCAACGACACTACAATCAAAGACACATTTACACACAAATGCATCAATCGACTCACACATCTGCTGACGAGCTAAATAAATTAAAGCATGCTCGAAAGCGATAAACACATACACTTTTCCATCAATCACCTACTCTTTTGGAATCCTGGGATGGCCAAGCAGATCTCGACCATTATGCATCACACGAATTCCTGCATAGAAAGAATAACCCTGCCTAAAATAGACGGTGGCAAAGGAATTTTCAAAATACACTAACCACACGATACTCAAACTTCTTCTGATGAACTGTTTTGCCTGTTTTTTCCTGGTAAGACTACCCACTATTTTAGAGATTTCTGTGCCACCCACTTTCTTGTGGCCATGTTTATTGTGGACTCTGCGTCACCGCAATGAGTAGCTTGTATGGGCGTTGTCGTTTCACCCTCCAATTAGGAGGACCCTCGTTTCCTTATACCTAGACTATCGTGACCGCAATAGTCTCCAAGTGTATTTAAGGCACCTGGGCAATTCCATATTATAGCTTATAATTGACCTTTATAAAATGAAGCTCTATCAGTAGAGCTTGGCTCTTGACGAAGATGACAACTAAATGATATGTCCTTTTTTCCTTCCAATTTCTCCAACGCAGCGGAAAATCGCAGTCTGTAAACGAGGTCTCAGCCTATAAGGCTACATCTTCACATCACATCACATCTTGCAATAGTAAATAGAAATACAAATACTAGAAAATCACGCACATGAGCCAGCAACGAATCACATGGAATAAAGTTGATGTAGACAGTAGACACAAATGGCTACAAGTAAGTAACCTATTCCAGAAAACTGAAGGATTCATGCGAGCTACATAAGATAAAGTTATCAAAACCAGAGCACACTGCGAATACATTTAGCAAGGACGCAACAGCTACAGATGATAAGTGCATGTCATTATTTCATAAAAACCCTTCAATACATAACCAATGGCTGCAACAATCTTGCGTCAACTGAATATCTAGACTAGACTGACACAATGCTGTAGCTTAAATCGTACACCGACCGAAAAATCTTACTCGACCACTCCCTTACTCGACCACTCCCTACTCGACTAAAATGTTCGTCATCGATAATATCTTGAGCTGGGAATAGTTGCTCAAGTTTGAAGGAATGGTATATTTGGGTTTCATCTGCACATCCCAAAGGTGGGTGTGAAAATCCGAGATAGGATAGGTATAATGAGAAAAGTAATGGTCCTACTATTGATCCTCGTGGGTTTACTACCAAACATTTATATAATCTCACTTATTGAGTGAGACGAAAACCCGCACCGTAAATCTATTCTAGGTTTCATCACCCAGACGGTTAAAACGAACCATATAAAGTACTAAGTCTTCACTGTCCATCCGTCTGTTCGTCTGTCACCAGTCTGTATCTCATAAACCGCTATAGCTAGATAGTTGAAATTTTTACAGATGATGTATTTATATTGCGGCTATACTATCGACTACTTAAAACAGAATAAAAATAATTGGAACTTCCCTGCAGCATCATGATTTTTTTAAATTGTTTTGTACTAAGTGAAGCTAGCTCACACTTGGAAGTTATTTTGTCATTTTTGCGCCTTGTATTTGTATAAGCTCCATCGCTTGTACTATTATAAAAGACCTGTCCAAACAATCATATTTCTCGGGTGAAATATAATAATGAAGTAGCTGGAATAATGCAAGAGAAAAAAATTTTATGTACCTACATCCTAATCACTGTTCTTCCGTCGTCTTATTAACCTCTCCTTTTACTAACAGATCTCCTTTATTTGGCCATTTTATACAGTTCTCTCTCCTAGTTTTTGACCCACTCTGTCATAGAGATCTCATTTTGAGTAAAACATATCTTCAGTTTATAAAAGGTAACTTGGTTAACGAGAAGTATGTGTAAACTATAATGTTCAATATATTACATGGACAATATTTTTTTTCTATCGCCGTATATAAAACTCACTTCAAAAATTCGAATTATAGTCTTATCGCAGTGACAAGCACTGGATGATTAATGTAAATAGTTCATACATTTTTTTTTCATAATTTCTACATAAGTTTTTTTAAAGTTCGTGTCATAGATGACCTAACAATGATATGAAGTATTATACCCTTTCTAATATGATTTATAGCTAACAAATAATATGTTTTCAAACGTTTTTACAAGCATACAACTCGTTTTATTGTTATGTTGATGGAATACTTGAGTATATCAGTAATTGCGGGATTATAATACGAGGGAAGCCTTATAAGTCCGTAATTTTTGAATTTGTCGCCTGGTAACTTTGAATGCAACACTGCTACTGTCAACTACTAATAGGCTACTGTCAAATTTTAAACAAGTGGCGTCATTTAGTTATTGTTTGGCATCAATTGAAAGCAAACAGCTTCGTGAATTAGGAAGAAAATTGGAAACGATGATTTTCCACACAAATCTCTCAACAGCACAGCCATCTTTTTAGCTTTGGAAATATGAAATTGCTGCAAATGGATGAATCTGAGATGTTGGAAAGAGTATCAATTCGTAGTAGAATAGTATTGCTACAGAAAAAGTTGTAAAAATTATATTATAAATGGTTCAATAAAAAACCACCATTGTAGGTGTGTCCAATTGTTGGTACCTTTATTTTTTGACCACTAGTGTAAATTAACGCGATATGTTGTGTTGTAACAACAATCATTAAGGAGCACTCGTTCGTGAATACTTGATTCAACTAATAAGTTAAATAGTATATTATGTTACTAGGAGTAGAAGGCCAACATTATTGTTGAGCCCAGATTCTTGCACTGCCGAGGCGCTAGCCGAGGCTGTGCAAACTGGGCGAAACATATAATGGGCCTTCTGCTCCGAGTAACATATACTATTTTTTCTTCAAGCGTAATAATAATATGCATTTTATAAAAAATATAGAAGGCTTTGTTTATATCTCAACTATTTAATTAATACAAACGAAAAATTACATAAAGTGTTACCTATTTATTAACAGTAATATTAAATGTGCAGTTTTGTATACTGCAGTTGTTTAAATTTAAGCCACTGCCACCGCTTTCAGCTTCGACATTTACAATTTTGTCATTGGTATACATCATATTATTAGTAAGTTGATTGTCGATTATTATGTCAGCGATTCCAGAACTATTACTTGGTTGTTCTTGCCAATTAAGTATTTTTTGTGCAGTTTGTGTTTTACTGGAAATGGAATCCTCTAAGTACCCTTCAGCAACACTGGTGGATTTCCATCCACCATGCCGCTTTAAAGCGGTAATATCACCTCCGTTGTCAACTAAAATAGTTGCGGAAGTCCTCCGAAGGCAATGTCCTGTATATTCATGAGGATTTGTTAATTTCAAAAACGTAGCAACGTCTTTTGGTACGTTTGATATTTTGTGGATACCCATTACCACACGGTGACATTTACCATTCTGGTATTTAATAAAAAATCGCTGCAGGCCAATATCATCCGGACGAAGAGCCGTATACTGTCTTACCAAATTCAAATAAAAATCGCCAATTATAGTAAACGACCGTTGTTTTTTGTTTTTTGTGTTTATGATTTTAACCAAAATTAAATTTCCCAAATCTTGGATTTCGCTAGACTTTAAATTAACAAGTTCATCGCATCTAAGGGCTCCTGTGACTCCAAATATTAATATAACCTAAAACAAACGTTGAAATAAATAAAAAAAAAGCTGGTAGCACCGGGATTAGAACCGCTGACCTTTGCGACCGAAGACAAAAGCTCTGCCACTGAGCTACCGTCATTAAATGTTATAAGTAGGAAATGAGGTAATATTTGCTGTCAAGTTAAATATTGATCTGCTAGTAGATATCACTGTCAACGGTTTAATAAACGTAATAATGATTAAAAAGAAATAAGAAAGTACCTACCTTTGTTGCTAAATAAACATTATTTGGTGCATCCTTGAGAAATTTATCAAATTGATCTTGTGTTAATACTTTTGATTTTTTCGGTGTATAATTTTCCCCTTGGCGCTTTATAAATGCAATTAATTTGCTATATTTTTCTATTTTAACATTATGTTTAATGTTTAATTGACTTTTAATCATTGAATACTGTGCCCATAGAGTAGAACTTTTAAACTTTCTGGACAAATTCGTGAAGTATGCAAGCATAACGTTTTCCGTGTATTGCTGTACATTATATTCATTGCACCATTTTAGAAATTTTTCGTATGCAAAATCATACAGTTTACGCGACTTCGTTGGAATTAGAGTTTCAATACTGGAATTAGCTATTTCAACTAATTCCGGAGGCGTACATTGCAATTCTTGAGACATTTTTCACAAAATTTTCAAAACAGACAAACGTCAAATTAAATAAGTTTAAAAATGACAGTTCCTACCTACTTGATTACAACGCCCCATTATTTTATTAGTACAATAATGAAAATTAATTTTTGTACTAGTAAAATAATGGGATATTTCTACGGTCTGTGTTGCAAAAAGTAATATAGTTATTATTATACGCTTGAAGAAAAATAAAATTTCCGTCGACCGTGCGTTTTTGTACACAAAATCATACATTCATGATATAGGCAACCAAACATACATATTTCTCAAAAAAGGCTTAAAACTGACTTCTGGTATCGAATACTCGTTTTCATTATTACTTTTATTATATTATTTCACAAAGTATGATAATTATTAGTGTCAACACATCCAATAATAATGTATATGAGAATAATGTATATGTTAATGACGTAATTTGTGACGCAATAAGTTATAAAACGGGATCTCTTTCATTTCCCGCACCTAGGAGTATGGTTACTGGCGGTTATAGAAATTTAATTGACAGGAGTAACATTTGAAAATTGGAAATTTGATTGAAATTTCAGTATAATATCAAAGATAATTCATTATTCTATGTATAATATCCACGGAGCTAGTAACTGCCCAAAAGTGTTTATTTACATTCTAAAAAGCTGAAAAAACACCGTTTCATTATATTTGCTTAATTAATCCATATGATTCACTTTAGGGTGAAAATAATTATCCGAAACTCGTAGCCTAACTGAACTATGCAACGTTACTTGTGATGACATAACTACGAGAAGGCTAGTACCAAAAATATCGTCAATTATAGTTAAAACTGAAAAAAACATTTTTCGAACAATAGGAACAATGAAACCATAAGAAACTTTGTATCTCCTCACTTTTTATTGAGGTTATGTTTATTTATTATTGTTGTGAAGTTAATTCTATCCGGTTAACCGGTTGAGTTTCGCGAGAGATCATGAACGATAACAACCTTTTAAATTTCTTTGGTGGGGGTAAAACCGCTCTGTAACCGACTTCACATCAACAGTATCTCACGAAAAAATACTTTCAATAGACTAAACAAAAAAGTTTCAGCCATTCGTATTCTGTGTTATCTAAAGCTGGTGATATAATAAATTGTGACTTTTGTAGTTGTGCTTACTGTCTTACAAATTAGGAGAGTTTACTCACGGGCAAACCAAATTTACATTTGAACATAAATTATTCCTCAATAGATATCTTACTGAGTTTTTATTGAATAATGAATTACTCATCACAATACTTACTGACGCTGTCATTCAGAAGCTCGGAATATTTTGGATATTGTTGTTCAAGCCACATACTGTCGTTTAGTATTTTTGGTTCGTTGTAATCAGTAATATAATAAGCAAAGAATACAGTTAGTGTATTCTTTGTGATGAGTAAAAAGCACATTATACCATGATAGATAAGTCAAATTCATATATTCAGGCAAATTATTTTGATATTGTTTCTCTTTTATTCACAGACAAAGGATGACCAGCCTGATAATCATCAGACTAATCACCTCAAAATGATCCAGTTATTGTAAGTATAATAGTACATAAGTTGACTCTTTTATTCCATTTTATTTTTGCGTTGAATGGGCTCATTTACATATTTTTTCTCCACCATCAGGCAGAAGACATCATTTTGAGGCTGTGTGCAAAAAATTAGACCTCAGCGAGACTCACAAGTCGCCTGAAAAAAATTATAAACATTAAACAGCGCTCGTCTCCAAAATTCAGGCGTGACGTCATCGCATATGAAATCTCTCGTTCAGAGAGCGGATACCGCGCCGATCGGATTTCGGTTAGATAACTACTTAGCTAGTAACAGTATTTTGCTTGCTTAAAAACATTTATTTCGATTGATAGGGATGCAAAAAAAACGGAAGCAGTGGCAGAAAAGCATACAAAGACTACTGATAAGTCAACATACTTTGTTTGTGTATTTTTAAGATTTTTTCCTATAATCAGAAGTACAGAATTTTTATAAATCTCCCTACGTTGTGAATCCATATTGAGGGGGTTATTGAAAACCACACGCTTGTATTAATCTAAATTTTCCAAAATACGTAGATAAGATTGTTCTTATAGCTTGTGGTGTTATTAATATTCAAAATTACTTAATAAAATAATATGGATCAATACCTACTTCACAAATTAAATTGTATTAAATTCTGCTTTTTTCCAAAAAACAGGTAGATATTTTTCAGTAGATCATCAACAGAACTGGGGTATACTATATGTTTGAAAGGAAATTATTTCATTTTAATTCAAAGTCCGGATCAGCTCTAACAAATATCTCTGTGAGGTGCATGTGCATCTGAATCTGATGTAAACATTTGGAACTAATATGACCTGCTTCATCAAAAATAAGTTTCTCTTGTTCTTCCCAACATTGGTGATTTCATTCCCACTACACAATCATCATACATCGGCAGCTTTTATTTTTTTGAAATTCCTTCTTCAATAGTTTTGAGTAGGTACGGTTTATTCTAAATCCAAACCTCTTTTCATTGCTTTTGTTTGGAAGAATTTTGCCCCTAAAATGTTTTCTACAAGGATCCCGTCATAGGTGCCACACACTTAAAAAAATCATATTAATGTCGAAATACGACCATATCGCATGCTTGACAGAAACTTTTGAAGAAACTATTGTAGTCGGTTGTTTGATTGGGGTGTAGGGTCATAAATTTATTTTTTAGCCAATATAAGGAACCTATTCCATAGTTTTCAGTATTGTAATATCTAAGCCTACTATTCGTAATTTTTTTTTTTTGCTTCTTCATGGTGTTCTCAAAGACTATCTATCATTGATCACCGCTTGATTTTTTTTCTTCCCAAAGACCAAGGTAGTTATAAACTTTTTGAAGGTCTTAGCTGATAATAAATATAACACTGTCTGTTTTATCTCAAACTCTCAAACAGTACAAACAACTTTGTAGCATTTTGAGTTTAGCTTATGCTCGGGTGTCATTCCTGCTAATAAAATACATTTGTTTATTTCTCTCTTCAAAGTTTTGAGTAACCTATAGCATTATCTCCGTAATTTTGTCCATCAGACCAGGAATAAAATGAAACATCTGGAATCACCCTGTATATCATTTGAGAGATCATGATGTATTTATGAAAACATTGACATTTTTAATCTTTTTGACCCGGAAATAGCCAAACACGATGTGTCACATAGTATAACATTATAATATACTAAAGTCGTGTTTTTTATTAAAAAACTTTATAATCATTAGCAAGTCCACTTCTGGAAAGTTTAATGAGTCTGCTTTTTTAAAATTAGGTCCACACATTTTATTTTATTAACACAAAAATTTTGTAAGTAATTCAAAATAAATAAATTTCATGCGAGGCACGTTACAGTCAGAAGCGTAATGTTAGTGCACATTAACTTTCATATGAGGTGAGGTCACAGTCATAGTCTTCGCCCCGCTACGGTATACTTGTTTAATTGGTTGTATCAGGAGAACGACATATTCTATTGACATGAAATTCTCAGAATCATATTTTAATCCTTAGTACTTTGTTTTACGACAGTTAAAAGTGATTCAAAAATTTCAGTAAACGAGCCCATTAGCCTTTAAAGTTATACTTTCATTTTATTAAGAGATCTCTTATAATTTGGTAATATTCTTTTTTTATGTGGTCTCACATGAGCACAGAGCGCCTATAATAAACGGAAAACGGAAGTTGGGCTATCTCTCGGTTATGTTTTACAATGTATCTAGACTAAGGAGAAAGAAACTTTGACCAGGCTACCCAGTAATTGGTCTAATAACAATAAAATGCAAATGAAGCAAACGCAGTGAACCAAACGGCCCATAGTCGTAGAGCATGGTTTGGGTTTATTCATGATTTTTGCTTAACGTTTATTATTATCAATATTATTATGAAAATACAGAGTAATTGTGCACTAAGATTTATATACATACATATTCTTGTAAAACATAAAAAAATTATAACAAATCATTGCAGGTGAACATCACTCTAACTATAATATATACAGCATTATTAACCAAATTGTTCATCAGGAAAATCTGATGAATCGTCTTGTCCTGAGTTAATAATTAACGTTTCGATCTCTGTACTTTCGTCAAGATCCCACATCTCCCCCTCCTCAGCTATAACATTTTTTATGGCGCTTTGCCAGTTTTTGGCATTCATATTCGCCAATGAATCTATCAAAAATTGCCGTACTTCTCCTTAACTTCAAAAGTTTTGTTGTTCCTGGCAACATAACCTTTAACTTGTGTCCATATAACCTCTATTGGGCTCAGCTCACAATGGTAAGGGGGTAAGTGATGTACAATAATACCTCTACCTTTTGCAATGCTTTGAACTAACCTAACCTAACTATTTTATGGTCCTAACCCCCGATCCATGCTATCAACTCATCAACATTGAGACAGATTTTAACTATAAATATTAAATTGTCCCATTTCTTGGAGATCATTATTATTATTAAAAACTGCAACATAAATCATAAAATCTGCCTATTATGCTACAAATGGTCTTGTTCACACCTTCAGAATATCTGATTTATGCCGAGGTATCTTATCGTACACCATCTAAATAGTAGTCCGATTCTTATTTTAATATTCTCAAAGATAAACGCCTCCTTTGTCTTTTATTGTAGCACTTTTGGCGCCAATAAATATTAATTTTCAACACCGACCTCTTTAATTAACTTTTGTTATGATTTTTCCCATCCAATTCTTATCATCTTATCAAAGTGTCTGATCATCAGAGATACATTCTGATAATATTGCCATGCATTAATAAAACATTGAAATCAGTTTTCGTTAAAAATAAATATGAATTTCATTTTGGTTTCAGGTAACACAATAAGAATTTTGTACGAAACTTGAAGTAATGGTTAGCTTTGATTATTTCTATTGACTCTCCAAAAAATCATCTATATTTTGTAAGCAAGAACTTTATATCCTAATGTATTCTTTCTCCTTCCTTCCTTCTTTTTCTCCCTCTCTAATAAGTCTCAATATTTGATATATTTTTTCCTCATTATTGTCTCTATTTTCTATTTCATTGATAAGCATCTTGTTCATATTTCGAAACAAAAATTAAGAAATAATAGTGAGTTGAATTCTGATGATATTTTCCCAAAATAAAACTTCAATACTGTTCTTCCTCTTAAGGTACCTTCCCTATTTGATAAAAAAAATTGGTAAAAATTTTGGAACATGCATTTAAATCCTGTGTGTCCAATTTCTGATGTTTCTCAACTGAATGTTATAGCCCGGTCTCTGTGGTGTAACCGAGACATAAACTTGCCAGCTGCAGAGCTGCGTAAAAAAAAAGAACAGGAATAAGGAACTAGAAAAAAAAGCATGGAACAAATAAATAAAACAGATCCGATAAAAAAAGACCTTCACGTGTTGAAATACAACTTAACGGTGATCTGTTTCATTGTATTCATGTTGTTACTCAATTATACAAAAAATGCAAATTAGGGAAAGAGCAATGAACATAATAAGCGGTGAGCACTACCCTAGAAAATAACCTAGGGAAAATGAAATAATCAACTCACCAACCAGAAAATTCACGCCATTGTTTCATGTGTGGAGAGATCGGAGCAAGCCACTCATACATAGAACAATAAAAATTTTCTCGGACAGCCGAGCGGCTTTTAAAGCACTTAGCTCTCACCGTGTAACGTCGAAATTGGTTTTAGACTGCCAAAAAAGAATCTCCTCAATGGGAGAATTTAATAAAGTATATCACTATATCACTGGCCACTCTGGTATGGAAGGAAACGAGAAGGCAGACTCTCTTGCAATGGAGGGTGCCGCACGTGTTTCCATCGGACCAGAACCTACTATTGACATCGCAATAAGCTTTGCCAAACAAACACTGAATACCTAAACAGCAAGAAGAGCTTTAGACTTCTGGCATAATTTACCAGGACTGGTTCATTCAAAGGCTTTTATACAATCTTCAAAGAATGTCTCCAAACAAATGTTAGACATGACCCACGTTGTCTAACAGGCCTTTTAACAGGCCACTGTCATCTGAATCATCATATATGCTAAAACTTGGACTGTCGAAAGATCCGACTTGCCGTCTTTGTCTGAAAGATGATGAAACAGCAGAGCATATAATTTGTGCCTGCCCCGCCGCGGCTCGAATCAGGTATCTGATGTTTGACAGGGTCTCTCTCTCTGGCCCTCGAAACTGAAATATCATTCACCAAATAAACTTATCTGCTCTGTTGAGAAGCTGAATCTGATTGGTGCAATCTGAATACGTGTGAGCCACAATAGACTTTTGCGAGTCGGAGTGGAGGGCCTTATATAGACAAACTCACCACAAACCTAGCCTAACCAACCAGGCTCAAGAAAATTGTTCACCAAAAAAGAAAATGAAAAAATATATTGGAATGTTGCCTTTCTAGTGGTATTTAGAGGAAAGAAGGATTTCCAATAATCGAAAATTGGAATTTCTAGTTTTTAAAAACAAAAATGGAAGGGGAATTTGATAAAAATTAATGTTTTATCTTGAAGTGACTAATGCGACAACGAAACTGCATGTTTAGAAATTCGTGAAGAAGTGACTAACTACTAATGAGCAACAAAAATTTACATTACCTTATTTTAAAACTAGGAGGAGTATTTTCGAAAACCTGTCTCGCCACCAAAAGTTACTAGATCGAGAATGTATTCCGAGAGGGTCATGTTCAGTTTTTTATAACTTATTGGCAATTACGTAAAACATGTATTGTACAGCTAGCACATGTCGCGGCCAATAAAAGGTCATGTCAAGTTTAAATATCGAATTATCACTGGCCACCGTCCATGGCGAAAATATCAACCAAATGTCACATTATTGTGAAAAAATGTATGGTTATAATAAGAAGCTTATGTAAAATTTGTTATAATTTAAGGATAAATCAGTATACAGAAGATGCTCAAATTATTTTTTATTAACATTTGAGGATTAGATATAGCACAAACTAAAAGTAAACAAAAATTTTGATACCAAAGATTACCAAAATATTGTACTATGATGTAGTGAAACTATATAAAAACATTAACAAAAAAAGCTTTTAAATGAAAATTCAATTATAAACAAGAAAAAAAGCATAGACTATACTTAGATTTGATTTATCAAACAATAGGACTAGCAAATACTTTGTTGGAATATGATAATTTGTTGAAAATAGAGCAACAAAGTAAAAAAAGTGTACAGATGTCGAAGGGCATACAATAAACGTATGCCGTTTGACAAATAGATAATTTTCAATGTTAATTACACTTTGCAATTTCAATTGAATGTGAAAATGTCATTGTCAATACCCTTCCAATCGATATAGCTGTATACAGGTGCCAATATACTTAGGCGCAATAGAACCGTATGCCCTTCGACATCTGTGCACTTCAGGCCAAAAAATGACCAATTGCAAAAGGGCATACGTAATAATATGATTTAGTAATAATATAATTTGTTACACTTTATAGGGTGTGTTGCACGCTGCACGTATGCCGATCATTTTGCGATTGATTTTTTTTAATAAACTAACGTTTGGTGTCTCGGCATACGTGAAACTAAAATTGCAGAATGCAATGTTCAATTGCAATAAACAATTAAATTATATGTCGTTTCCCCCACGGGCAAATATTTATTTCGCTTGATTGTGAATGAAAATGAGCAAAATTACCGAATCTCAAGGAGGCATATATGATTAATTATTCAATTCGCACTTTGGATATTTAGATTTCGTTCAGTGGCTGCAATTGTTACTACAAATGTCAAAGTTGCAAACTTATCGTATATGAACTATACATATACATACATAGCCACGAGATTCCCAGCATTTTCAAACTTCGAATATCTTTCGCTTGTTCAGATAGAGAAGTACAGTACACATAAAACCTGAAAAAGTGTCATTCTCAACTTAGTGTTAATGGATTAATAACTTTTTAAATTTTACATTTCGAGGCATTGCCCTATACATTTTAATACGAACTCTAATATCCACATCACGAAATTTTCACTCATCCAACGTTTAGTCTTTTTGACACCTGATATAGACGTTCCATTTATTTTTAAATCCAATGGTTTCATCTTCTTCTTACTACCACTTTGTATTGTGTGTATTCAACTTGTAACCCCGATATTGAATCAGTTAGATTTTAACGACCTTCAGAATAATTGTCAACTGTCAAAACTGTTTCATTTGCATACCGTGAGCTATCAACTTATCTACTTCTTTTATGAAGTACTTTGCTCTTTCGATTGTTTGCTGGAGGATTATTTCGGAGTAGCATAGGCATAGTTTTTGTCCAAGTATTCTTATCGAGGTTACTTGATGTTCGATGATCCTCAAGTCTTAAGAGTCGATGGTTTGTCCTTTCATTAATTTTTTATCAAGTTTTTGTATCACACACAACGGAAAGCCTTTCTGTTGCTAATTATATTTATTTAAGTTTTTGTGGTGAGTACTTGAATATTTTTTGGGCATACACATATTTTTTTGTACAAATAAGTTTTATAAACAATAAAAATTAATCGTCTATCCGTATCGACCCCTTCCTGTAGATTTAAAAAACGAGTTAGTGGTCAGACTGGCCATTGAGAGACTTTTAGATCGGTAAAAAATTATATTATGGGGTGCGACCTTGAGATGCACCTGTATCAAGCCGACATATACACCTGTACCTATAATACTATCAGATCTGACGGTTTCAGCCCTTAAAGATTATGCTTATAAGTACCATGGAACAGTGGCAATACATACATAAATTCATTTATTAGTACCTACCATTTACAGTGAATTTCAAAAAACTCTTCACTAGCAATCGATGAAATAGTTTTATGTGATTCAGAGATTACAGAACCAAATTTTTATTATCGAGCAATCAACAACGTTCCTAACAATTTGCAAAAAGTTTTAAGTCGATCCTAGCACTTTCTAATTATTTTTTGTTATCATGAAATTTTTCACTTCTTCGTCCTTCGAATTATTATAGAATATTAAAAAAAAGGTCAATTTCCTGAAAAATGTTAACTGAACTACTTACTTATATTTTAACTGAAAAAAGTTATAAGAACATTAGGCATTTTTTTTCTCAAATATGACTGAACGTTTGGATTCAGAATCATCACAAATGTAAGCTACCAACATTTTTTAAAAACATTTTTATTAACGACAAAGTTATTACAACATCAATTTGGAAAAAGTGGTATTTTCAGTAATATTTTACGTACAATGTTGACAAATTTTTGAAATGGCAACATGGTATACAAAAACAAGGACTCAAACATATTGTAATGTGAAAATTCGAAACCGATAACCCTACCCGTTCTGGAGTTGTAGCTTCTGAAAGTAATGTAAAATTGTGCTTAATAATTTCATTTATTAACAAAATGAAATCAACGAGTAGCAAGTAGGCTTTGATTTTGAAATTTTATTCATGTAAGTCAGTAACATTTGTATGTAATAGTAAGTACTAAATGTTCCAAATATTCAATTATTTAACTATTCAAGACAAAGTTGAAATTGTCTTTTTTGTGGTTACAATTATAGAAGTGAACGAGAAGTAATAAAAATAGTTAATCGGAGACATCCAGATCGCCGTATTTGCTGCTTTGTAGTGCACAAAATTGAAAAAAGTAGGTATTTATCGAGACTGGACCAAACGTATTTGAAAAAAATTGCAGGCAATAAACTTTAATGACCGTATTGTCATAGACTACTTTGCCAAGAATCCAAATTATCGAGCACAATATTACATTACTTTCAGAAGCTATAATTCCAGAACGGGTTAAGTTATCGGCTCCGAATTCTTACTGTGCAATATGTTTGAGTCCTAGTTTTTGTTTACCATGTTGCCATTTCAAAAATTTGTCTACATTCTACGTAAAAAATTAATGAAAATACCACTTTTTCCAAATTCATGTTGTAATAACTTTGTTGTTAATGAAATTTTTTTTATAAAATTCTGCTAGTTTACATTTGTGATGATTTTAAATCCAGAGGTATAGTTAAATTTGAGAAAAAAATGCCTAATGTACTTTTGTCTTTCTGGCAAAGAAAAATTAACATAGAGGGCCTTGTAAATAGTAATTAAGCTTTGAAAATTTGTGCCAAAATACTGTTTTTGATACTGAATCTAACAAATATAATTAAAACCAAATCGGTGTAGAAATGCCGATTCTACAGGGGTGCTTCCAAACATAAGGGGTCACACTGTATTTAACAAAAAATTGCTGCTGCATCAACCATAGACCGTTCACAAGTGTAGTATGACGCTAAAAACTTGCAATTATAGTGTTTATTTGAAGAACCGTAATAGTATTTTAAGGAATGTCGTTTGAAAGGGAATGAATCTGATATGCATCCTTTATACAAACATAACAATTTTAACACATCTTCGCTATCAATTTTAATAGCATCTTATTAAAAATGCCCTATTAAAACTGGTGACTAACGTGATATTAAAGTTTTAGGGAATGTGTTATTAAATTCGTGGTAATGATACGCAGTAGAAAGGGTTAATTAAAGGGTAGGATTTCAAAAAATTCTGTGATAGGGTATTATTTTCCAACTAAAAGTGGTACTGTAAGACAGACCATCGGAATAAATCTTTCTGTTATATGTAGCTTAAAGTTTCTGATTAAGGATCACACCCAGATAATAAGCATTGTAATCAATTGGAATATACACTCAACATTTAACTTCCATTACCTCGTATTTTAGCAGTTTGTACCGCTTAAAACTTCTGTTTATGGTTAGAGTGAAAAAAAGTGAAGAAGCACTGAAGAGGACCATAGCGGAAGCTTTGTTTCACGCTTTCCATGAGCTAACACCACTGCAATCATCTTTGACAGTATATCGACTGTAACATACTTTGGTTTGTAGTTCACAATATTCACATTGCGAAATGATACGGAAATATTCAATCAAGCTATTGTTTCCGTTGAAAGTATTGTCTACAATTCCTTATCCAATCGCTAAGCATGATATAGGCCAGAGCTCCTTGTGAGCTCTTTTGATCCTCTTTGTACAGTGTTTCATTTTCCGGTTACTACAGCATGCAATGTGACTTCGGTCACTCCTTTATATTCTTTGTTATCCTCTATTTTTTTACCGCAGTCGTGAACTTCTGTTTTCCTCGAGTCTTTAATCACTTAATCCTTCCATCCTAGTTTGGGACGTCCCTTGAGTCTGGGGTTTGCAGGCTTCCGATCAGAGATTTTCCTTACTGAGTATTTTCTTCACCGCGCCTTTATATGTCTAAATATATCTTCACCACTTATGTATTGACTTCGAAGTTATATAGCCGTTATACGGGCTGAAGATCTACGGAAAACTGAAGATAATATGCAAATCAACCGCGCCTACTAACATATTAATACATAAATTAGTTCCCTTGCAAAAATTATGTAATACATCTGACGTTATGGATAAACAATTTGCATATTCCTCGGTGGTAGAGTAGTAAGCAAACCAGACTCTCACGCGGTAGACCCGGGTTCGATTCCCCGTGAAGAAGTTTTTTTTATTGTTAATTTTATTTTTAAATAATTATTCTGCTTGATGTTAATAACGACAACAGGTAGCCGTTTGAAATATTTAGCAGAATATTCATTATTATAGATAATGGTACGGTAACCCTTCATGAGGGAGTCCGACTGGCAACATCTACTCATAACAGCATCGTATATTCAAAAAGGGAAACCGTAGCATTATACAAATTGGACATTCAAGAACTATACGTTTACCACAAATAAATTAGTGGAAACATAAAATTGAATTGTTAAATTCTCAATTTGAAGTTATATTACAGTTGCACAAACTAATATTTCTATCAAAATATGCCCCTTTACATTCAAAAACAACCTGCCAAATGTCAAATCAATTTATCCATCCATTTTAAAGTTATCGAATTAAAACATTCAAGTTTTCAAAATTTCAACTTCCTGCATTTCGAATAGTAAATGGTGCTGGACTTCTTAATCCTCATATCATTTTGTCCAATTTTACGAGAGGAATCTACATGCAAACGTTGTAATTACCCTCAACGTTCCAGATGCTTATACCATTTTTTGCGCGATCGTATTGAAATAAATTCCGAATGAAATAATTTAAATTTCTTCGAAATGAACGAAATGCCAAAAGTGACATTCATACTTCTCGATCAGTTTAATAGTATATTAAGTATCAAGAACGGTAAGGGTTGTTTACCGGTCGACAGCAATGTTTTGATGGAGACCGGTATCACCCTTAACGTTCGAAATGCTTATACCATTTTTTGCGCGATCGTATTGAAATAAACTTCGAATAAAACAATTTAAATTTCTTCGGAATGAACTAAATGTCAAAAGTGACATTTATACTTCTCGATCAGTTTAAAATATGATTTGCATTTTGGTGAAATTGTTTTCATGCTATTTATTACTTTTTATATTGTTCTGTTCGTTTCTGTTCATTAAAAAAATATAGATCTTATTTTTTTTTGTTCCTTTCGTGTAATGAATGAAGTAATATATTATTTAGGACCACTTAAATGTCTGAACGGTAAGTGAAGCACTTACCGACGTGTTAGACTTAGAAACCAGTAAACACAACCTACCATCCTGACAACCGATGCTGTAAATAAACAAAAAAGATCGATCGCGCAAAAAATATATTTTGCATTTTGGTGAAATTGTTTTTATGCTATTTATTACTTTTCGACGTCTGAACGGTAAGTAAATCACTTACCGAAGTGTTAAACTTAGAAACCAGTAAACACAACCTACCGTCCTGACAACCGATGCTGTAAATAAACAAAAAAGATCAATCGCGCAAAAAAAATTATGGAAATAATAGTAAAAATTTATCCGAACAAAGTCAAGTAGATCACCAGCACTGCGAATACCAGCTTTGCATAGAATTTTAATATAGCATCGGTGGTTCAGTGGTAGAATGCTCGCCTTCCATGCGGGCGGCCCGGGTTCGATTCCTGGTATGAATCACTGCTTCGTAAGCGAGAGAGTGACTCAGGAGAGAGCACACGCACGCTAGCAAGGCACATAACTAAGCAACGTAATATAACGTAACATAACGTAACGGTCAGATCTTTTGCGTCTCGACCCCCGGCCCGGTCGCTCAAACATAACCTGACGTAAAGAACTAAAGTTCCAAAAACTACAATACTTGGTTTTGGGAAAAATAATAAATCAAAAGTTATGAATATATAAAGAGGTCCATTCTATTTTTCAATATGCTGGTACAACAGAAGCAGAAATAATGACAACATCCAGATTATTCCAGGCGTCCGAATATTTTATCCTGATCTGGTCACAGAGTTTTCTTTTTTAAATTTCAATTTTTTCCTCTAAGCCAGTTGTCTTGGTTCAATAGAACTATCACGGAAAGGTTTCCTGAGGCACCCCACTTGTTCTTCTAAGAATGGTTCTCCTACGCCTATCCGATAAAAAGTTATCGAATCTCAGTGCCCTCGTGTCAAAAAGTGATCAAGGCTATGTAAAAGAATCCGATTAAAAGCTTTGAAGAAATCTAAGTTTATATCGATAGCCTGCTGCTTATTAAACAATGATGTCCAGTCATTGATACAATATAGGTAACAAATTAGTTAACCTTGAACGGCATTGGACAAATCCATGTTGTTGTAGTGAAATAATCTTTTCCTGGAGAAGAAATTTGGTTATTTATTCTCTCTTGACTTTACTGACTACTGGTAACTGATTGGAAGATAATCTTATGAATAAAGTTTGGTGCCTTTTTTTTAAATAGGAGTGAGGAATACTGGTTTCGAGCAAGTGGGTATAGATCCCTGAAAGAAAGACCCTCGCATAATTGAAGACAATGCTTTGGGGTAAAGCCGTCCAAACCAGACATTTGTCCCGTAGTGGTTTCTGATATATATCCAATACTCTGTTTCTTGCCATTATTCATGTATTTATTTCCGTATTTATGTTGTTCTTCTCATCAATTAATATTCCCAGGTATCTGAAATTATCTACTCCTATATTTCTAGAGAATGTTGTGTTTGTATATATTAGGTTTGTTCGTAGACAGAATTTCCAATCGATTGGAAATTTCTCAAACTCTGACATTACGTTCGTGATTCATTGTAAATCGATTGGCATCACGACAGTAATGTCTTCCTTCGATCAGAATGAACTAAAAGTTCTCCATCACTTGAAGAAGAGCTTGAACTATTGTCATACATCTGAAAAAAATGAAGAATAAGTAAATAATTTTGTAATGTGTGTGTCATTCTTTGGCCATCCTAATAAGAAGCCAGAGATTTTTTTAAATGTCCGGTAGTACAGAAGGAACTGACTGGTTAACTATTTCTGTGTTTTTTACCTTCTACAGTATCACAATACGCATGCTTGAACTAAAAACTTGATCCCGGTCAGCAAATTATTCTTATAGTTGGCAACTGATACGAAACCGCAAATTTCTTTCTTTGAACAAAGGATTTTTAAATCACCAACTGCCAAATTGTTTCTACGAACGCTTTTTTTTAATGCGCATGGCTCTGACGGTTTCTGATAGTTGCTGACTGTTCTACGAACAAACCTATTATTAATCACCAGCTCCCTCTCCACTGCCTCATTCATTAAGTTAGTAAATATATTTCCCGGCTCTTTTATCTTTAGTTATTAAAGGTAATTCATCGGCAAATCTCATTAAGCGCAAGATAGTGTAAAGTGTATTGTTGGTGTTAATAGTGTTCAATGTCAAGTATCGCGAAGGGTTCCAAACTTGGGGAATAATTTCAAATATATTTTTGAAATTCAAAAGTGTGCTTCAGGGTTTGTGAAAGAACCAAAAACGGACCCAATAGGAACAAAAATAATTGATGCAACTCAGATTTAAGACTTTATTTTCAGTTGTAACAAAATAAAAAAGTTTGTGGTGACAATTGATAACAAATTCGGTACGAGCTTCCGGTTGAGATTCGCAAAACCATACACTGTTATTGTTGAATGTAAACATTCCATGAAATCGGAAAGAATCTTTATTTGTTCCAAAACCAATTCGTCTTCAATATCTGCTTGCAAAATGTGAATAGCTCTAGTAAGTTTCATTCCATTCCGTTCAATGTCGTCGCCAGATTTTATTATAACAGCGATTAATATCTTTATAAAAAACAACATATTCAAAAATTATATCTATTTAGAGTCAATAATAAATAATGTACTATCTTTCAAGGGTAGATATATAGGGGATTTTACAAATAAACAAATAATGGAGATTAAAAGGTTTCAATAGAACTGCAAGTCCAACCACATTGTAATTTATTGTCCAAAATAGGACCCATCAAGTTTTGATACTAGTTTTGGTAAGACATCACCATCATCAGGCTGTAGAAGATAGAAATATGGTAGAATGATTACAAAGTTGACCTAAGTTGACCAAAGTTGACTTTTCTCTCACTCCCACCGGTTACTACGCAGGTGCTAACTTCCACTGTTCCCCTGCAAAAATCAAATATACAACTCATAGCTTTTTTGGTTTATCTGTCCTTGCAGTTTGCCAAATAGTCATAGTATATGTTTGACTGTATTTGTCTGCCTACCGCATGATCTTCATATGAAGACTCCGTTGTAAAATTTCAATCTACTCAATGGTGTATGATCAATAATAAAACCTTAGTCCTACGCTAAGTGAACAGTTCCACTGAATGTTTTAGGCTATTAGGTTTTCTTTGGTCTGTTCACCAAGTAATGTTCATGTTCTTCGATCCAGTTCAGTTAGATCTTTGTACCACAATTTATGCTAAGAATCTATACTGGTTCAAGCTGTGTACCCTATGACCCTCTTGCTGTTAATCCGTTAGCGTTTCCATTGACCTAGATATCTTAATGATCTGGTACCTACCTAGATCGGATACCTCCCGCCTCAAATACAGAGGTTAGGTGTAGCTTTTGCTAATATTCAATCGTTATTGGACCTAAGTCGTGATATAGGAGAGAATAATGAAACATTTAAACTAGAAAGATGTGATCCGAAAATAAAAGATACAAAGGTGAGCCGAAAAAAAAAGAGAAGAAATGATGAATAAATAATGGAAATTGAAGACAAATCGAATGAACGTGTTGAATTTCGAATGAAATCAGGATTTTTTTCGTTATATGTTACTTATAGATATTTGCAAATTATACTTACAAAAAGTATTATCAAATATAGAAGATCCTCGATAATTCTTTCGAAGGGTATCAATTTCTTGCTGAAGATCAAGCTCAAAAGGTATTCAACGTCATTCATAAGTTCGAAAAAAGTAATTGTTATTAACAGCAATAACTTAATTCCGAGCATTGAGTTAATTTGCTGGATGATAAAATTATAATATCTGTAAGAGAACTTGAAATTTTTAATTTGATTGGAAATATCCGTCCTTGGTCTATATTTGTTTGAGTTGAAAGTGTTTAGTAGATCGCAGAGCTTTTTCTGTCGAAGCGATAATGCCACTGAGACTTCGTGGATGGAAATAGTTATAACAAATATCTGGACAGTGTATACACACCTATATAGTCTCCCGAAAAAGAACGTAGTATCATAATTCAGCGATGCAGAAACCAATATAATAATATAAAGAAAAATCCATGTTAACAATTTTCTTATAGGAATAAAAATTGAAACTTTAATACTTGATTGTTCATCCACTGTTGCAAAAAGGACCAAAATATGTTCAACTTCCTGTCTATTACGAATAAGTTCATAAACGGCAACAATGTTGAAAATATCACCAGCAACTGCATGTGTTCCTCTTAAGATAATGGCATGACTCGGAAGATTTGAATGCATCGCTCTATTCACATATTTATGAGTTACGATGAGTCCGAGGGCGTTTGTAATTATTATAAAAATAATTTTAACGAAAACCTTGCCCATTTTCAAATTACAAGAAAATATTCCAGTCATATTACCAAGTTCAAAAACGGATTTTAGTAGAAACAAATCTTCAACTAGTAAGTGCTTCATAATTCAGTGACTTCTTAACAACACCTGAAAGTTGAAACTGATTACAATGTTAGCGATCTAGTAATGTATATAAAATAGCCAGCTACACTATTATAAAATACTTTGTCATTCATTCGTAAATGCAAGTTTGAATTTATAATGAAGAAAATATTAAAATTGAATACCGCACGATATAGATGCAATTAAAATGATTAGGGGAATTAAAAAAGATACCAAGTTGCCGTGACAATTAAAACATATAATAACGAGTTGATCACTGCGCCTCACGTTTTTAACAATTATTCAAAGATATACAGGTTGATTAGTGTGATAAAGCTCAGTAGGTCTGTTATCATAAAATATAAAAAGAAAAGTTAATTATTAATATTGTAGGAAGCTTCATGTTCCATATTTTAAATTTAGTTACAATAATACAGGGTGTTCCATAACCAGATGCCAGATCAAAGTTATGTTTTTTAAATCGAACACCTTTTATTTTACTTTGACTCCATTACAAAAATATAGGCTGTAATCTGTTATAACCAATTTTCCGTCAAAATTCAACAAGTTCAATCTCCTTTACAAATTTTTCCATCCAATAATGGCTTAACTAAGAAACAATTACTTCCTGGACTATATGCTACTATGAAAATGTGAAAAAAAACTAGCTTATCACGTGAATAGTGACAAATCAGTTGTAAAGGTGAATGTACCAGAATAGAGCGATAGAAAGATAAGGATGTTTGAAAGTTTCTATGATTTCGCAATTAACACAATATTCTCCATATTGTGGAGCAGTGTAAAACAAGAGAAAATCATCTATACATCTCACGTCACTGATACTTTTGTGAATGGAATCAGCTATGTCTCCTCATCCCTTGACCGACATCACTAAATAGACCGGCTGCTCATGACATATGTTTGAATGGAATGGAATAATTTACAGATCCGGCAAATATGTATCTTCCGTATTGCCATTCTATAAGTGGAAGAGAAAAAGCTATTGAACTACAGAAAGAATGTCGCATTCCCCTTTCCTCTCTCCCCTTCCCTCTCTCCCCTTTCTCCTCTTCCCTTCCCCTCTAGTTAATTGTTTGACAATGCTCAATAATACAGGGTGATCATTTGAATTCCGACACATTTTATGAGCCCATAACTTGGAAACCGACCAAGATATCGAGAGGCGGTTTTGACTGAACGGCTTCAGGAATTAAAAA
The DNA here is from genome assembly GCA_910591685.1 of Galerucella tenella. Classification (NCBI taxonomy): domain Eukaryota; kingdom Metazoa; phylum Arthropoda; class Insecta; order Coleoptera; family Chrysomelidae; genus Galerucella; species Galerucella tenella. The sequence continues at coordinate 1,283 of CAJUYH010004799.1, read as the reverse complement.
TTTTCTTTCTCACGATGTTGCCATTTTTGTATTTTTTCCTCAGACTCCAGGAAAAAACTTGGGTTTTTTTGGAGATCAGTAACTTAGACTTTTTAAATGAAACACCCTGTATGTTTTTAAAATGTCGGATAGGCTGAAGCTTCTACTTTTTAGAAATATATGGTTTTATGTCAATTTATGGTGTTCTTAAGGAGCAGATTATCTTTAAAATATAGACTGTAATTCGTAGACAACAGTAATTTCGTACATTTTTGTCAGCGCATAACTTCTGAACTGGTCATGATATGAAGAGGATAACAAAATCTGAGCTCTTCTCGGCATACTTAAGTGAATTGGTTTGTTCCTCACAACTTTTTATCTATTTTCCACTTATCAACCCTCAGTATCACTTGAATTTGTTCGTTGCATAAGTTAATTGCTCCAGTTCCGTAAATATTACAACGTCCACTATATCGAGTTTGAGCCTTCATGAAACTCGATAGTAAAATCGGCTTACCTACATTCTAAATATCGAAGCCTTCATGTTTCATGGGCTATTATACTATCATGAATAATGTCACTACGGGTTTGTTGCAACTCAGCAGCTCAACTGTTACCTAATATTTATTTAAAATAATAAGGCAAGATAAATTGCAACGGCGACTCAATGTGGAGAGCACCTCAGGTGTGAATTCGGAGACCAAACTAATATCAATTCAGGGAGTAGTCTTACCGGTTCGCGGGTAATCCTACTTTATTTAAGTTATTGAAGTTATATTGAAGTTAATGAGATAATAAATGAAGTTAAGAAACGAAATTAATTTAATAAGTTAATAAATCAAGTTAAGAAATGTAATTAAAGTTAATCAAGAAAGGTAAGTGGGCGCCACCCTGAATAATATTAGTCGACTTGTTTTTCACCTCACCACTCTCTATCAACAAACCTGGAAATGTTGGAAGGAAAAGAATATGAACAACGTTGTTAAATTTACAAGTTGCATAATGATTAAAAAAAAATATAACAGGAAAATATAAAAAAAAATGATGGTTTTTGTGTTGAAGCACGTTGGTTTTAAATCATTTCACTGGTTACTTCCCTTGATTTTCCACGTGTCTGATGGCAGGTACAAAGTTCCAGACTGTTTTGTGGTCTCAGGTATGTCTCAGGTAACTCAGGTAACTTCAGGTACAAATTCTCAGGCAAGTCCAGGTACTTAGTAAGTCTCAGGTACTTAGTAAGTCTCAGGTACTAAGGAAGTCTCAGGTACTAAGTAAGGCTCAGGTACTAAGTAAGTGCTAAGAAA
>CAJUYH010004798.1:0-25678 GCA_910591685.1 Galerucella tenella | reverse complement strand
ATTTAAAAATATTGTGGTTTAATTTCCCAAAAAATTAAAAAAAGAATAGATTATTTTGTTTTCTTAGACTGAGCCGATTCGATATCCCTAAGGCATGAGTTATTGACAAAAATGGCGCCTTTAAGCATAAAAACAATATTGTCGATAGGACTGGGATAAAAACGACGCCTGTTTAAGAGCAATCTGAAATATGGATGATGATAAAGTGGAGCTACTGATTATAGTACATATCAAAACATTTTGTAGAATTTTATAAGAAATTGAAGTCTTTGGACCATGACGCTAATAAAAAAAATCGACAATATTTGTGTGCTTTTAGCTTGTAGTAATCCCTCGAAAATGTACGTTTTCCTAGCATATAAAAGTCCATTAACTTTAACGACTGAATCTTTTATATTCGCTACCTTTTTTATCAACCGTGTCAAACAAAAAATTTCAATTCAACGAACCAACTCCTGCAATTGCAGCTCAATGCGGTTCTTTGAACACAACTAGACAATAAATAGAGATACGTGTTAATATATACCTGTTTTTTGGCTTTCAACCGGTGTAGACTAAAAAAACTCAACTAGAAAAAGGCCATTCCTTGAATTTGAAAGAACGAAAATGTATTGCGTTCACTCACTAACGTCCTGCATTTTTATTTCCCTTTTAGGATTATTCTGTATCGCATTAGGATCCCTTTTAAAACTCATAGTAGTATGCAGTTTTACTTTGACTTATGCATTCATTTGATCTCAACAGGTTGTAGTCACCCAAAAGAATATTTGATTGTCTACGAGAAATATATTTTACGGTAAAAGTAGATTTGATATTGCGGCAAATGTACACATTTTCTGGTATATGTGCACATTTGCCTCCTCGTTTGGCTAATGTGCATTCAACTAACATTTACAATTTCAAAGGAGGGAAAGGTACATTAAATTCACAATGACCATGTCGTTTTGGTAAATGTGAGTAAATGCGAGAAAAAGGGGAAGGAAATATAATCATTACATTCTCTGTTCCCCTTAACCTTCATAAACCCGTGGTCAAAAACTTACATTAAATACCGAGTGGGGTCCAAATGTACCCCAACATTTTTTTGGCTTATTATTATTTTTTTAATGTTATAATTAGGGAATATTAAAAATAAAACACATTCTGCTATAAAAAAATAATATTTTTACATAAAAAAATTGTCAGCATTGATAAATGCATTGTAAGCACACTTTGAAAAAATATTATGAAGTGATTAGAAATATTAAAAACAAAAATAATTATGAAAAAAGAAAAAGCATTTTAGTGACATTTTAAATAATGATTTAATTATCACACTTGTTACAAACTGTTATATTTTTTGAATGTTCTGCACATACGAACTGATTATTTTGCAGCTGGACCCCAAGCAACAAAACTCTCTATAATTAGTTACAATGAAAAGCAATTTATTCAAAATTTTGTTTACCAATTTAGATATATATATATATTTAAGAAACATAGCTCGAAGGAAATTAAATAAAAAAAACTATTTTAGAAAATATACATAAAAATTCATATCTGTACAGCTGTACCCCGCTCGGGTTTATGATGGTTAAAGATATCCAATACTTTGTAATGACCATTAATATATTCAAGAAGGGGAAGGGAATATAATCATTGGATTCACCCTTCCCCTTAAAAGATATCAAATACTTTGTAATGAACATTAATATATTCAAGAATAGGAAGGGAATATAATCATTGGAATTGAATGCATTCGCTCTTCCCATTTTTGAAAAATATCCAATACTTTGTAACACTCATATCAAGTGATTCAAGAAGGAGAACGGCTTCTCCAATGATTATATTCCCTTCCCCTTCTTGAATAACCTAGTGTGCATTACAATGCATTCATCACTAAAGCAGTGCGATCAACATTTCTTGTTCGAAATCAAACTTAAAAAACAATAAGAGAAAGAAATATATTTTTTCTACGACCTTGCGTCTTAACCCACTTTCCCGCACGCATTTTAGTTTTGAAAGTGTCACTTTCCCGCACTAGTAATTTACAGAATGCAACAAATTGTGTTTTTAATACTAATATTTATAATAATTAATAGTTTTTGGTTAAAGTTTTGTATGTGAATGTTGAAATAAAATAACTTTTGAAAAATGGGTTGGTATACTTTTTGTATATACGGTTGTAGAAAAAATTATGTTCCTAACTCATGCGTAAAGTATCTTTGCCGCCCTTGACCGCTTCAACTGCAGTCGCGTGCGGGAAAGTATCACTTTCCGCACTTGTTAGGAAAATAACTATACTATAAAATAGTTATTTATGTATACATTATTGCTTGAGAGTAATAGTTACTGGTAATTACTCGAAAGCAATAATGTCACGTTTTTGCTCGTAATACATACAACATTTTTTATGCAATCACTTAATTGTAGCTATTAAGAACAAATATAAAGTAGAATTCATAAAAACTTAAAATCTGTCAGTTTAAATATATCAATTCAAATATGTTTCAAACTTTTATATCTGTCACTGTCAATACAATTGTGTTTGTAGTATCGGTTGTTATGGGCAACCAGCGTTTTGCCATTTTTTACGCTCGGCGAGCGTAAAGTAACTCTCCTCAAGAAACGTCAACTTTTCGTTGTCAATGGCAAGCGAAAAAGCCTACTTTTCAATGTGATTGTAGAAAAAATATTATTTACTGCAACAACATTTTCAATTTATTTGTATTCCAACATTCCAACTTTTCTTAAAACATGAAGGCAAGAGTACACATTTGCCGGGAAATGTACATATACATTATATTTAGTTCACATACCTACCTAACTTTTTGGGAAATGTACACATTTTACGGTAAAAGTGCACATTTCCCAAGAGTGTACGTACATTCACTGTAACATATCCAATGATCAGATCTTTTCTTTTTTTTTCGACTTTGCCTATTTCCTCCAATATTACATTGGAGATGATACTGCAAAAGGGTTCAGGTCCCCAAAAGGGTGTTTTAGTCCCCCTTTCTGATAATACAAGCTTAATCTCAGATTAATTATTAAATTCATTCCATAATTTCGAATTATCTGTATTAGGTATACATCCACAATGCCGCACTAAGTGATACAACTGCTTAACTAACAATCCACTAGTCACTGATTATAGTCTTTTGTTTACTTACGTTCGTTTCAAAAACTTTATCAAAATTAAGCAGCTAAAGATTGTTGTATTTCAACGTAGACAAAAACATTGGGAAACTATGCGTACTACAGTTTCCCGCCATTGTGGGACAATAGTGGCTTATTTTAGAGGTGGCAGTATTATTATACAAATTCAGTGAAAAGGATAAGGGATTAGCCAAACTTTAAGCCGAAGAGAGAAATATATTTCGAGTGCTTACACTAAACAAATGAGGGTGTGCTGTTATGAAGTAAAACATCTTTTGCAATATATTGTCCTGGTTTAATACTAAATGCGGACAAGGATTTAGTCGAAATATAACAATAAATATGACTATATCTGGTAAAGTATTTAATATTGAGTTGGAAGCAAACAACTGGAGTGCGTGGGTATATGGTCACGTGGTCAATAGAGTGAATTTTATCGGTGTGTTTTCGAACGAACTGGTGTATAATTATAACCTAACATAGATATTTCGCCATTTTCATCATAAACTAACTGGAATTTCATGTTGGCGATTCACGAAAAATGAATAATAATATGCAAAAACACAAAAACAACACAGTGCAAGTGATGAAAGCAACTTATGAGTGAACAACTCAACAAAAAACTGACAAGGAATGACAGGAGTGAAATTTACCTACCGGAAGAGTTGGTTAAGAAAGGGTGACACCCCGGGTATTTTCGAACTAGTGTGAAAGTCAACCAGGGCATATAATAATTCATTTTCGAACTACTGGTGTGCACTCGCTGTGACGCCCATAGAGTGATTTCGAACGCACTCCTGAAATGGGCATTTGATATAAAATTGAAATAAAAAATCGAAAAGGAGATATATTGACAAAATAAGATGATAGTCAATGTATACTTATTTTTTATTTTTTTATTTAAAACATACATAACCCCGCATCAACTACTAAGAGTTATTAGCAGGGGAGACATTTACAGTGTGTTATAATATTAGAATTTAAATTTTAGATGTTAATTTTAAGATTTAATTTTGAGATAAGAGTTTCCTAAATTGTGGCGTTTGCTTTGTTTTTCATATTCTGGGCATTCGAGTAATAGATGCTTTACTGTGAGTTGAGTTTGACATATTTGACATAAAGGTGCGGCTTATTTTGTTAAGTGATGTTGATGTGTTATGCGTGTATGTCCAATTCTTAAACGGTTTACTAAAACTTGTTCTCTTCTTTTATATGGCAGTGGTAGTTTGGTTCCAATTTCGGGCATTATTTGTTTTAAATTTGTTTCAGTGTCTTTCCAGATGAATTGCCATTTTTGGTAAATGTATTTTTTTATTGAGGATCTGTGATCGGTGTGGGGAAATTTTGTGATGAGAGGTAAATCATCAGTGGAAGTAGATTTATTTTTAGGGCTAAGGTGTCAACTTCTTCGTTTCCTCTTATTCCCATGTGTGATGGTACCCATAAAAAAGAGATGTTTTTATCTCGCAAGTTGTTACCATAGTTAGTAATCATAAAATATTAGTTACATTCATAGACTGTAACACTCAAGGCGAAGATGAAGTTATTGATAGAATAATTGAATTTCAAAATCACTCAGTGATTTAAATGAATATTTAAATATATTTATTTTGTATTCCGTATTCTTATACGAAGATTTCAATTAAAACTTTTAGTTTCATATCTTGTCTACTATTACTATTACAAATCCGAAAAAAAGTTTCATTTGCATCGTTATAACCACAAAATGATTTTCTGAATAATTGTCTTCTTTGATTGTTGCAAACGATATCAATTCGCAGACTATATCCGAATATAAATATACCTAGATAGATTATTTTTTGAAATCAATTGAAATTTTCATTTTCAGTTATACGTTCTAGCCAATCAAAACATTGTTATAGTCAGAATAATTAATATACTTACATTATTCCAGAGAGAATTATTCAATGTAGGTAAATTGTTTATATTGAATAGCAACCACATGACAAAGTATTCCTAAAATGGATCCCAAAGGATAATTTGTTAAAATAAACAAATATAAAAGTGATTTTGATTGTATTGCGTCAAACGTTAGAAAATAATCTGTCCACAAGACACTTCTATAAATTAGATAAAAATTTTCAAGGCGTTTCTTCACACAGGCATACCAGAGCCGAGAGAGCTCAAGTTTAAATGTCAATTAATATTAATTTACGAAGTACCCAAATCTAGTAATTTTTTGTTCCATATAGATTATATGTAGATAATAGAGAGCTATATACACTATATAGTTTGTCTCAAAAAGTATATCGTCTTAGCTTTTGCCGGCAATCATAAAATTAATGGGACAATTATTGCAATAAATCATATGGCCAATATATTATAGCTGCTGTAGAAAAGATCGCCAGTAGTGGACTATTTAAAATTACTTTAAAAAGGATCAAATTCACAAATATCTATCTTTTTGTATTTTTATCATACATCCTTTGTTTTTATTTTATTAAATATGTAAAGACGACATCTCTAAACTTTTTTCTTTTTCCTCCTAAATGAGAGATTATTGAATACTATTAAGTTAAATAAACTATAACCAGGCCCGCCCTTGCCTTGTCACTCGACTGTTGTTGGGTTTAATTTCGGTAAATTTCTTTTAAGAAGGTCGTAATTGGTCGTATTTAGATTATTGTCAAAAGCGAAGACGATTTACTTTAAGACAAACTATACGTGATTAAGAAGAAACTTGAAAGAAACTTAGCATGTGGACGAAAACACTGTACATTAAAATTTTAAAAATCTATTTGCAAATTAAAAAGAAATACATAGAAAAAGGGAACCAGTTAATTCGATTTCAATTTTTGCGCAGACAATCTAAATTTTTCTGCATTTAGAAGCCAAAAATTGAAATTCTGGAATTCTTAGCCACTGCTATGCAATAATAGGGAATTACATTATTTTATTACTACTTCAGCTTTATTTCTTCAAGGATTTTTCCGTTATTGAAAGTCTGCAGTTTTCAAATCCCTAATTTTTTTCTTACCTAATTTCATATATGTACTTCTAAATATTCAGCTAGGTTTCTATTAATAAAAATTTATAATGACTTGATATTTAAAAACTAAGAATATTATGCAAAGAATAATTAATATTACTAATTTTAACTTAATTACCAATTCCCTTTATAACCCTCTCGCGTGTAGAGAAGATAAAATAGTAGTTTACCTAACTAGTGCGGAAAGTCACTTTACGCACGTGTTAGGTACACTATTTTATCTAAAAGTGTGCGGAAAAGTGGACTTTTCCGCACGCTAGTAGAAATAGTAATTTTCCTAACTAGTGCGGAAAGTGATACTTTCCCGCACGCGACTGTAGTTGACACGAACGACGCGAAGCGGAGTTCGGGCAAGCGGTCAAGGGCGGGAAAGACACTTTACGCATAAGTTAGGAACATTATTTTTTCTACGACCGTATATACAAAAAAGTATACCAACCCATTCTTCTATACCACCGTATAAAAATAATGTCTCTGTACGGTGGTAATACTTTCAGTTTAAACAATAGTTTTTGATTGATACTTTCAAGCGCTTCATTTTTCGTGAATTTGATAATGAGCATAGTTAGCGTTTGGATGTTTTTGTGTTCAAACTTAAAAAACAATTCCTATATTTTCGTTACTGGATTTATACTGTAAATACTGTATAATTAGTATTTACGCCCAATACGTACTAGGGAAAGGATATCAAAAATGAATACCAATAAATATGAAATCAGGTGCTCAGAAACGCAGGAAAATTGAGGTTGGAAATGAAAAAAGACAAAGCCGTTGGTAGAATGATGCGCCACCGAGCCAGAATCGAGTTCCGACAGAGATTTGACACGTAAATATTTTAGCGGTTTCACTTTTTTGTTTGTTGTTGAAATATTTTCGATATTTTGTTATTTTATTTCCATCTTATTAATTTAGAAAATATTATTTTGTTTCAGTTTTGGTACTTAACATGTATATAAAATGTATAACAAACTTTTTTTGATTTGTACCTGCACATTATATTTTTATAAATTCAGTATAAGAATTACTTTTTTTTGTAACCAAAATTGATGCCTAAATTAATATTGCTATCTATACTCCGTATCATAATGTGGGCTCGGCAAAAATTTCGCACACAGGCCTGTGGCTAAGTTGTTCTGCCACTGATAAATAAGCAACTAATAAGAAACATGTGGTAGCTGTTTAAATCAGTAGCGTCACTAAGGAAAATTATGGTCGGAATAAATTTCATTTACAGCTAGAACTCGTTATTACAAAAAATTCTGTATCTCATTGATGACAACATTCGTCACAGCACATGTCATAGAAATATATCGTCTTAAAATTTAATGAAGAATCGTCTAGAACAATATTTCAATTTACTTTTGAAGCATCTTTCATAGGATATCTTACATGAAAGAAGAAATATTAATGTTGTGTTAAAAGTTAAAAAAGCAGATAGAACAAAACATACCGAACAAAGAAAGGAGAGTTAGACAATCAAGGAAAAAATGTTTATGATTCGATTGGAATACACGAAATTGCTCTTTGGTAAATGAAAAATGTGAATAGGCCGGATACAGTAAGACCTTGTAACAGCAACACATTCTAGGCGATATTCAAAAAAGTACCTCTCTGATTTAACATGGTTTCCTATATCTTTGCACAGTTAAAATGATCTTAAATGGGAAGAAGATATCCAGAATGTCCCCATAGGGTTAATATTACCTTAGCTTTATTATTTGTAATATATTTTTTTTATTGGTGAACCATTTTACCTATTTAAAGCACGCCTCAGCGTGTTTAATTCGAACACATGTTACCGTGGCAACATCAACAACTTGAGAAACGAAGTCTAAATCTTTGGTCTAAATGATAATTTTTTCATCATTGATCTTACAGGAGTAGTTTGTAACGTCAAAAGTTTTATTCGAACAATATTTAACAATGTCAAATTTATAAATTAAAATGGAAAATGCCGTTGGTATATTGCTTGAAATATTAATATTTCGATTTTTCAAATCTTAGGAATTGGTATTTAAATTAATACTATTGACATTCACAGAACTCAATAAGGTTGAACTTCCATCAAAATACAAATTAGTTTATGTTTTTCTCATTTCCATGACAACGCAAGGTGTACATCATATACGTCACGAATTCAACCATTTGACATTTAGTTGACGTTTCCATCTATGATTTCCATTTCTTGTTGTTGTAGTAGTAGACCAGTGCCGAAGCCTTCAAAAACAGTAAAAAGTGAAAAAAAATAATAGTAGGATAAAACCCATTAGAAAAGGAGGGGAATATGATATAATTGAGGAAAAAATTAAATTACGGGCGATCCGAGTTCGGGAAGTGGGAGGGGGTGGGTTTTTAAGGGTAAAAAATGGGTTATCTCGATTTCCGGCAAAACTACAAGTCCTACGAAAAAAAGTTAAATGGCAAAGTTGTGAGTAATAAAAATCTCTACAACTTTTGTATCCACAATTTTTACACATAACCTCAAAATTTATGTGAAAAACTCAAATAACCAAGTTTTTGGTTTTTTATTTTTATCTTTCACAAAAAAAATATTTTTTTTACGAAATTTTGTGAAAACTTACCTTATTATGTCCCAAATACACTGTAATTTATTTGATTTGAAATATACTTTTTTTTTCACCCTATTTTGACTTAATATCAAAAAAGCACCCTAATTTTAAATCGAAAATTCTCGCGTCAAAATATCAGCTTGTTACAAAAAGTCGGTGGGCTTTTTGTTCGTTGAAATCTCTACTTTCTGATAGTCTGAAAAAAATATACATCTCCATGGTAAATGTTCTCAGAAAATGCAAAAAATTAAAAAAACTCAAATTCGAAGTTTTTTTTAATCACTATGTACAATTTTGAGCTATTTATTAAAATTCACACTTCAATTACTCAAAAAACGTAAGATTCCATGTTACATTGATAGACGAAAAAATTGCAAATCGAAATACACTAAAGTAACGTAACCTAAAAAATGGATTACTATTAATCAAGACTATTTATAAATGTAAAAATGAAAAAATTACACTGAGTCAATCAAGGTTTCAAAAAAATCAATTGGCAAAAATTAAATCACCCTTCATTTTGGCAAACCTCTCACCCACTGAAGGAGCAGCAGAACAGAATTGTTACAGGGCATATTATCAGCTTCAAACTTGGTTGGGCATCGAATTGATAGCAACAGATAGAAGCTGGAAGAAACATCAACGTGGCATTATGACCAAATTTACAGAAAAGGATTTAATACCGGAAGTATTGCTCAAAGCTATTTGCTGTCGCTGTGAAGCTGGGTGTAACAGTTTGGAATGTGGCTGCCGAAAACATGGTTTAAAATTCACAAATTTATGTAAAAATTGTCATGGTTCTGAAAATTGCTCCAATATGGAAGAAAAAACCAAAGAAGAAGTAAATGATTCAGATGAAATTGTGGATGAAGAACCAATGCAGATTGGAAATAACATTGGAGACGAAAAAGGTGATGGTCTTGAAGATTTCGAAGATCCACTAGAGTTGGAAAGGTTTGTCGAGTCTAACGATGAAGAAATACCATCAAAGAAACAAAAATTAACGGAAACGTGATTAGAATTCAAGATAGTGTATTTATAAATGTCAAGATTAACGTTTTTAAAATTATTATAATGTATTCAAAGTGAACTATCTAAATTCAATAGTACGATTTACATGTATATTCACATTTGATGAGATTTTCTATGACATGAATGTAATTCGAATTTAGTGGATAAACTTTTTAACTCGACAAAATTGCAGCAATCACATTTTTTCGATGAAATTGTACAGTGATAAAAAAAACTTCGAATTTGAGTTTTTTGCAATTTCTGAGAACATTTACCATGGAGATGTATATTTTTTTTCAGACTAGCAGAAAGTAGAGATTTCATCGAACAAAAAGCCCACCGACTTTTTGAAAAAAGCTGATATTTTGACGCGAGAATTTTCGATTGAAAATTAGGGTGCTTTTTTGATATTGAGTCAAAATAGGGTGAAAAAAAAAGTATTTCAAATCAAATAAATTACAGTGTATTTGGGACATAATAAGGTAAGTTTTCACAAAATTTCGTAAAAAAGATACTTTTTTTGAAAAAGATAAAAATAAAAGACCAAAAACTTGGTTATTTGAGTTTTTCACATCAATTTTAGGGTTATGTGTGAAAATTGTAAATACAAAAGTTGTAGAGCTTTTTATTACTCACAACTTTGCCATTTAACTTTTTTCCGTAGGACTTGTATTTTTGCCAGAAATCGAGATAAACCATTTTTTACCCTTAAAAACTCACCCCCTCCCACTTCCCGAACTCGGATCGCCCGTAATTTATTTTTTTATTCAATTATATCATATTCCCCTCCTTCTCTAATGGGTTTCATCCTACTATAATTTTTTTTTGTTTCAAAAATTATCGACCCTGGTCTATAGTTATAGACCAGTATTTATAATTTCAAAGTGCACCAATAAAAAAAATAGCGTAAAGTATTCGTGGATAACTGGTCTTTAAGACACTTGCTCTATTTTGAGCACTCCGGCTTCGCCGTCGTGCTCGAATAATCGCGCGTGTTTTAAAGACCTTAATATCCACTTATACTCTAATATACTATTTTTTTTCTACTCATACCTACATAATATGTCAATCACATGAAAGGTCACTATTTGGTCTAGCCAAAATATTAAACGAATTTTAAAATTTTCATAATTTTTCCATTAAATAGTGGAATTATACTTTTTTCTTAGTTTCAGTTTCAGCAAATTAATGATTTTCATCAAAATTAACAAATTTCATATGCAAAATGTCTCATTTCAAAAATTCATGCCGTCTCGCCTGTCTCACAACTTCAATATTTAGATATGGTGTAAATGGACTTGTAATATTTCTAAAGTACGTTATGTCCTTCGGTTTTACAGTCTTATTTTACATCGAACATATATACAGAATAAACTAAAGTTATAATGAAGACCACCACAAGGGTAGAGCGAAATGAACCTCATAATTTCATGTTCAACAGACATAATGAGTTTCATCAATTATGTGATTATCGGTATGCGACCAGAATAATCTAGCCCTTTCCCAGGTGTTTTCGAAAGTTTCCTGATATAATGCAATTATACGAAAACTGATTACTGTTAGATGTGTCAAAATATATCAGGTACGAGTGTATTTACAAGTAGTATACATTTAAAATATTTGCTTTTGATAAAGATTGATACGATTTCGTTCAATATCACGTAATTCTGTTACATTTTATCCATGAACAAAGAAAGTCATAAGACTGCCTCAATGTGCCCAATGTAATGAAAATACGTCCATCAAACATGTTATTTTAGAATGGCCTCAGTTTGCAAACGAGCGAAGACAACACGGGATCCCCAACACCTTTAGTCCTGGGAAGTTAGGCCGAAAGTTGTGAAATTTTGAAAATTTTTGTCTCTGAAATTTCAAAATACGTGGTTTTTAAATACAAACGTTTTCAAAATATTAATGAATCCATGAATCAAATTTTCCAACATCAAATTTAAGAAAAACGGAGAAAAAAGGTTTTTTTTTTCAGTTGAACTCTTAAAAAATAATATATATATTTTTTAATTTTCTTGTTCATAAAACTATTTATCTATTATCTATTGATTGCAGTGAACTGCGTATCGATAGCGTTAATGTTCATAAAATGAGACAAGATTGAAAACAATATACAGAGTTCGGGAAAAGTCCGGGACCGGACAAATATCGAAGAGAATATGATTTTTTTGGAAAATCTTTTTATACCACAAATTTAACTCCATTTTAAACTATAATTTAAAAATATTTTGAAATATACAGGGTGTTCCAATAAAGTGTGGCGAATCAAAGTTATATTTTTTCTTATGGAACAACCTATATTTTATTGCATTTTCTGATTGCCCTTAAAAAATATGATACTCTTTCATAATGGTTCCCTATACCTAAATAAAGAGGGTTCCGAGTTATGCTGACTTCTTTGAAAATGTGAACATTTCGAAAAAACATAATTTTTAAAAACTTGTCAGAAAGAATTAAGAAAATTGGTAATCAATTCAATATTCGAACCAGCTTTAAATCTAACAATATCTTGAGATCTATCTTAACAAAAACGAAAGCAAAAAATGAAGAACTATCTTCAAAAAATTGCATATATCAGATATCTTGTGAATGCTACAAATTCTATTTTTATGTGAAACATCTAGACCATTGAAAGTCCGAATAAGTGAACATAAAAAATACATCAAAGATAGGGAATTCTTTGAGTCAGGTATTTGTAAACATGCTTGGGAAGAGGGGCATAAAATTCAATGGGATTCGACAAAAATAATATTGAAAGAGCCCAATAATAAAAGACGAGAAATCAAAGAAAGTACTTTAATACAACTAAATGCAGATAAATGTGTAGCTAGTATTTCAGCCGAGTGTAGTCAAATTTGGTTACCAATGTTAGAAAGAGAAATTTCCAATAATCAATTACCTGCGTTATCAGGATAGCATCATAAGTTTTTATCCAGGTTTTCATATGATTTATCATTGTAATAGTTGGTAATCGATACACACTTCAATACACAAAATCACCAAACTGAGTTATACATGTTTTGAAAACAAAAATGATCATACACAAAAAACAACAAACGCGTTTTATTAACAACATTTCCAAAATAAGCTAAAAAAAGCGCTATCCCATTAAAAACCGTTCCTGGAACGTGCACTTCACTGGATTCCATTTCTAGTAGACTATCATATCGTTAGAATGTCATAAAATAAAATATTTTATTTCACTTTTTACCAGAGGTGTGATCTACTATGAATGGACCTTAATAAAATTTGACAACAAAGTTTTGTAGTCTTAAACTTCAAAATATTATTGATTGTCTAGTTGTCATATTTTTTCGTTGTGTCAGATAGGGACCAAAAATTATTTTATTAATTTTATTGCTAGTTAACCTTGACAACGGTAGCTGGAACGCTACCGAAACGTCGACATAAAAAATAAAAAACATTATTGTGGTTTGATTCCCATAAGAATAAGAGAAAAAAGAATAAGTAATGCCACAAGGAACTTACAGAAGATATTTCGAAGAGACCAAATTAACGTTTCCTTGAGTTTTCTAAAAACCATAAATATGTACAATTTTCAATTTTACTGTTATACTTCACCCTTTTAACTACAGAACTGCCAATAACCCTAGCGGTTGACGCAGTACCTATATGTTAAATAAAAAATAGTCACACTGGTCACAAGACTATGAACTACGAAGGACGTCTTTACTATAGTTGCCGCATATCAACAAATATCAAATAAAAGTTGAAATTTGGCAACGAAAAAGATCATCAAGTCTGACAAAAAGAGCAACATGTTTTTTTTCAGTTATGTATCGCATATTGAACCATGTTATCGAATACGGCTTAATTTGATATTGATAGTGAACGTTTCCTTGACGGGGTCGATTCCAAATGCTCACAACGTCGAACGGCAGAGTGGTGTCGTGTTTTCTTAACATACATAGCATTCCATCTACTACATTGGATTCTGTAAATAACGTTAGACTAAATTTCATTCGGCAAAAGTTCCTTGACTCAAACACTTGACTTTTTTGAGCTATAAATGCAATACGCATATTAGATGCATAATACAGTCTCCCAGAAATTTTCTGTTTGAAAAATGACAAAAAAATCAACAAAATACACTAGAAGGAACATAAGGAAAATATTTTTTGTTTATACAACATCCCAATTTTTGGTCATCGAAATACCAGCCAAATTTCAGATGCTACATAAATTTGCGATGAGCAAAAAGCAAGACCATAAGACTCTCCTTAGACTAGAAAGACCAAACCTGATTGAACAAGAAAAATACGAAAACCAAATGCGCAAGACTCAACCGAAAATTCTTATTTCTACAGATTTGAGATAAAATATTTGTAGCAGCTTCAACACATGCTTTTTCTAGAACAAAATGCCTGTTTTAAGAGGACATATCCGCCATCAAGATATTAATTTTCGTGCAAGCATTTTGCAGCCGCAACAGAGGCCGCAAAATGATATTTTGCGGCCGTTACCCAGAGAATGATATTTTGCGGCCGTTACCCAGAGTGACGGCCGACAAAAATTTTTACGGCCGTTCCCATAGTGACTGCCGGCAAACTGAACGCCACTACAGCATTTGACATTTCTGAAATATGACAATAACCACAAAACAGTCTAACCTATAGAAGTGAAAGTTTATAGGATGACCTTGAATGAAAAAATGATGTTTCAATCCCATCCACCTGAAGCGCTAGTTGCAATTGAGTTGTCGAAACAGGCCTGGCAGCTAAGACCTTTAGCACGAAAAGAAGAAAATATTTTAAAGTTCATCATAGCTGTCATATTCATATAGTTGTTGTCACCATTGTCTTTTGTAGATTGTTTCCTTTTGCCATTTGCTGCTGTTATTTGTGTTTCAATTAGGTACTGTAAGCGTTATATCAAGTGTGATAATTCATAATATTATAATAACTTTATAATGGTTGGTGTGAAGTGTTCCTGAGTGTACAGACATTACATCAAAACGACATAGGTTTCCCAAACATGACCCTTTGTTTTTGAATGATTGGGTTGCCTTTATTCGTGATCCAAAACTAAAGGAATTAAGCGCTGAAAGTTTGCAACAGACATTTTGAACCACAATATATTGTTATTGGGACAAAAGGGGCCTCACTCGCGAAGCTGTTCCTACAATCCTTTCAGGATTGATCAAAATGTGATGGGAAATACGTAATACTATCACTCTTAGGTATACTTAGCGCGTGGTAAAATGTAAATTGCATTTAGGAATTCCTAAATTTGTCTTAGGTATTACCAGAGTTTAGGAAATGGATAGTGAAATCGGGCACAAACTTCCATTAAAAAAAAGCGTTATGAAATAGTTCTGAACCCATCCACTGCGGTCGCTGAAATTCTTCTTCCTTTAGTCTGTTTTTCGGCCTCAGCTGCCTTGCCTATTTCGACAACTCAATTGCAACTAGCGCTTCAGGTGGATGGGTTTGACACCTCATTTTTTCATTCTAGGTAATCCTATTAGACTTTCACTTCTATAGGTTAGACTGTTTTGTGACAATAACAATGTATTTCGAACCAAAAACTAACTGTCTTTTCTAAAGAGACATAATGTTTATTGAAATTATGTAATTTTCACGGTTGCACGAAAAATATTGTGTATACTATGGCCGCGAAATGTTTTCGCGACCTCGAGATTATCTTGCCTCGGCCGGAGCGGCCTCGGCGATAATCTCTCTCTCGGAACGCGAAAAAGCATTTTGCGGCCTTAGTATACAAATAACTATTTTCGTGCAGTTGCACGCGAAGTCAGTATTTCGCTGCCGTTACCGATAGCAACGGCTGCCAAACCTCACTTCCAAATTTAAATATCACTTCCAAATTTGACATTTCTAAAATACTACAAAGACAAGGATTATTTATTATTTTTATTGAGTTTACAACGCTTTTGAGTTCAGGAGGAGTGGAAGGTACTGAATATCGCTGTCAGTATCAGACATTATGTGTTTCCTCAAGAACTGTCAAAATATTCTGTATAATATACTGAAACATATCATTTCCATAGCAAAAAGTGACATTTTCAAAATAAATTGAACAGTTTATTAATTGTAACGATTGCATGAAAAATAGTGTGTATGCTATGGCCGCGAAATACCTTTTTAACGTACCGAAAGAACAGTTATAAGATAATCTTGAGGTCGTTAAAAAGTAGCATACAAATAACTATTGTTACAGCTCCTTTCAGTTGAATTTTATCTCTTAAAGAATTTTCTACGTATCACTCTGCTACATTGGTTGATTTCCATCTTCCGTATGTCTTTGGGGGCGTCCATTCATTACGTGAGGCGTTTTTGAGAATATTTCGACCCTCCTCCTCCCCCTTGGTGAGATATCGTAAGATTTTCCTCAACTCCCTCCTCCCTCCCCTAATCTCACGCGAGATTCTTCAAAACTTCTATTTGGACTGTAAACGTGTTGGATTATTGAGAAAAAAACTTTTATTGAAGACTAGCAAAGACTAGTATTTGTGAATATTAACATGATCTGGAATCACAATTATAAAATTAATGAATATCACACAAAAATTAAGAAAATATTTATTCTAATTCAGTCCATGGAGACTCGTGCACGGCCTCAAGAGTAACTACTAGAACCAACATATCCAAGTGCTTTTCAATAAAATCATCTGCTCCTTCAACTTCGCTCTGAATTAGCCACTCAAAGATCACGCACAGAAGTACTATTTTCTCAGATTTAGTCATATTCTAATTTAGAAATAATTGATCACACGATTTTACACAGTTTTCTGCGGGAAAAATATTTACGTGATATTTGTCAAGAACTTCCTTCCCCCCTTAGTGATATCTGGAAAGATTTAGCTTGATCCCCTCCCCTAGAACGGGGATGGGTAATTTGGTCCCCGCTACCTGTGTTAATCCTTTGGTAGCCAGGCACTTCGATAATCCGGCTGGTAATTTCGCCCCCAAACTAAAATATAATTATTTCTGCTTCTTGGAAATTTTTTGGAATAACAGGTGTTTAGACGGATATAAAACCCTTATATTATTATAATTTGCAATCATTTGAATTATTACTTAGTTTGAGTACGTGTGAATTGTTGTGAGAAAGCAAATTATGGAGGTGAAAATTATTAAAAGTAATCGTGGCAAGGATTTACTTGTAGTTAACGGTTACAAGTTTAACTTCCACAAAAAACTGAAAACTTCAGAAGAAACTTGTTGGAAATGTACCAACAGAAAATGTAAGGCCTTAATCTATACATTAGGTGTATCAAGTGCAATATTCGTGACTAAAACTTCATCCGAACACTGTCATCTTGCGGACATTTCAACGTTAAATAGGCAAACAGTTTCTGCAGTTTGCAAGAGAAAAGCTGTTTTCGATATTTCTGAAAAAACGTCAAATATTATACGTATGGCATTGAAAGAAAATTTACCAGCGACACTAACAACCAGGGACGTCGAGTACGTTAGGAAGAATATGTATAATAATCGACGTAAGTTTATACCAGCGCTTCCGAAAAATATTAACGATGTACATGAAATTTTGAATTCGATTGACGTAAAAACTTCGCGTGATGAACAATTCCTTTTTATTAATTGTGTGTTAAATAATATCATTGTGTTTACGTGTTGAAGCTCTGGGGAAAACGCAACGAATCTACGTCGACGGCACATTTGATTATTGTGCCAAATATTTCACACAAATGTTTACAATTCACGGTTTTTTAAACGGACATTACATACCTTTAATGGTATGCCTTCTACCCATTAAAAAATCGGAAACATACGAAAGACTGTTTCTTTTGGTTCAAGATAAGTGCTCCAAAATTAATATTAACTTCGATTTTAAGGAAATAGTGTGTGATTTTGAAATGGCCATACATAAAGCCGTTCGAAAAGTTTGGCCTTCCACCCAAATCATCGGATGCAGATCTCATCTCGCCCAGGCATGGTTCCGGAAAATTAAAACTATCGGTCTAGTGGTGAAATATAACGATGCGAGCAGTGATATTGGTCGGTGGTTGCACTTGACTTTTGGTCTTACTTATTTAGATCCTAATAAAGTGGGTGATTGCGTTGCGTTCGAACTATTCGAAAATAGACCAAATGACATGAGATTGGAGAAGTACGCTGATTATCTAATCGAGAATTATGTTGATGAAGAATCTCTTTTTCCACCGACAATTTGGGCCAAAAATTCGTCTGATCTCACGCGAACAACAAACGCTTGCGAAGCTTTTCACAGAACTTTTAACGATTCATTTTACAAAGAACATCCAAATATAATAACATTTCTTGAGAAATTAAATGAATTCCAAATCGAAACTTATATCAAGTTACAAAGTTGTCATTTGAAACATTATGTAAGAGACCCTAAAATTAGAAATCGTCAAAAATTTATTGAAAACCTTATAGAAAAATACAAAAACTCTGAAATAGATAGAACTCATTTTTTTAACATGTATTTCATTTAAATGTGTAAAATTTTTAAATTCTCATTTGTGTAAAAATTATTTATATGTTCATGCCATAGAGTTGAAATTAAAACCTTTAAACTATTTTCATGTTTTGATTTTATTTCTTCTTTGAACCGAAAGCATACACCTGATTGCGGGGACGAAATTACTCACTTGTAGGGAATTTATACCTGTAGCTTGATCCCCCCCCCTCCCTAGAACACCTCACGTAATTAATGGACGCCCCCTTTTCAAATCCTTGTTTTTTGGAATTTTTAATTGAAATCACACCAACACCAAACAAGAACTTTCATATTTCCTTTGAATTTCACTTTGTTTTGACAGTATTTAATATATGAAGTGAAAAATCCATTAAAACCTTCCAATTTCCAATGCGACAGCGTAAAATACTGCACGGCTTCTCATGAAATCCAGAATCCAGAAATCCAGAAATTCTTGCTAGCTTCGAAGCTGTTCTTCAATGTGTTAAGAACACTTCTCAAATTTTCTATTAACTACATTTCATAAGAAAATATTCAGATTTATCAGTAGTACGTTAATTGAAGGTATTTCTATAAATAGACCCTAATTTTGGTTAAAACTTTATAAAAAAATCACCGTATAAAATGCATTAGTATACCTTTAGAAATTACAATTTAATTAGATTCCTGTAACATTTATTGTACTGCTTCCAAATTAATTTAAAGTTAATAATATTGTTCCTAAAATGTAAATATTAGAATTGCTGTGTGTATACGACATGATACAAACTACAAAATAGCCAATTATATATATATTTCAAAAACAATTCTATAAAATAATTACTGCGAACTGTAGAAATCTGTTAACAAAATGAATCCACCTGGTCGGTCGACGAAACTAGCCACCAGGTGTATTTAATTAGTTTGAACTTTTGCCAGATATTAACTGTTGATTTATGGACCACTGTTCAGTAGTTTGTTTTGTTGTTTTTCCACTAAAGTAAACTTCAATTGAATGAATGAAATTATTCAAAATATAAAATATTATAATTTCTATCTGTATGAAAAAAAATAGCACAAGAAACTTTGGACATATCGGTGCATCGAAGAAATCAATATTTTGCGATCAAATAACTCCCTGGTATATAATATGTTACCGTTAAAGTATGAAATCCGTTATTCTATACAATATCTAGTTATTTCATGAAATAACTGATCGTGTCCGTTAAGGTATAAAACTCTCTTTTATTTCTTAGTTTAAATAGTTATTTCATAGTATAACGATCCGCAGCCCTTTAAAGTATATATATTTCACTCGACAAATACATTTACCTTCCACCCCTAATGCATTTAAGAACTGTTCCAGGTACTGGTCAGCGATTTAAAAAATAAAACCCAGTGTGTCAACAAAAAATGTTTTTGTTTTAGATATTATAATGTTCTTTGTAATAATCATTTCAGTAATCCTTGTGGTAACAAATGATTTTATATGCTATTTTATACGCTTCATAAATTAGATAAATTGCTTCTTTTTCATTTCAATTTTCTAGCATTAGTTTAATTTAATTTCAGATAAATTGTTTCTTTCACACTTCAACTGTCTCTCATTAGTTGATTTATAGAATATCTAGTTATTTCATAAAATAACTAGTTAAAGTGTCAAATTAATAACATATTACACACTTTAACGGACATGATCAGTTATTTCATGGAATAACTATGTATTCTATAAAATAGCTGCATTATATGGGCGACGACCCAGCACTGTAGTGGAACGCGTTTGATGCGATAATAACAATCAAGCAGTGTCGAACAGGGTTAGTAGGTACTTGGATGGGTGACTATGAGGGAAAACCATCGTATAGGACCCGTACAGCCTGCAGCGGACTAGCATATCACAGCTCGCAGGCATTATACCAATGAGCACGAGGTATAATGTAGATATGCCGTCTTTCGGAGGAGACGTAAAACCGAGGTCCCGAGTCCATGGATGTTGGGCTCGTTAAAGAACGCTACCACTGGTTGGAACACTAGTGGGTTCGCCAAAGTTTGCGGCTAGGAGTAGAGTGCTCCCGGCGTCGGTGATTAGCCTCAGTCGCAGAAATAGACCGACGTTAAATAACAGAATAAAAAAAATACTTTAACGGTAACATAATATACTTATACAATTCATTTCCTCACGGACGAATTTATTGAAGATCGTCCAGAATAGGTTGTTGTACCAGAAATCAGCATTTCTGATATTATTCCATTGCCCTGAATTTAAGGAATAATTAGATGAACATCAATACAGATTGCTCAATATTTTTATTCATTAACAGTAGTTTATAACAATTGTTGACAGTAGGAATTGGAAGCCAACCTGCAATTAGCATTAAAATGAAAAAATTTAACTAGCACAAGTTAGTTAATTATTCTTAATTTGACAAGAAGAGCAATAGATCGCTAAAGACCATGATTGCCGATGAAAAAAACATCAATCATTTATATTTTTTCAAGTATGTATGTATGTATATTGGAGTGGGATTCACTGAGACCTAAAATATTCATTGTGCCCCTTACTTCTTCTTGGTTCCTTTTGAAAGTAGGATATCTGCAGGCTTTAACTTAGGTGAAAGTTCATCTTCTATTGCTCCTTCCCTACAAAACCTGTACTCTCATTTTCCCCAAAAAAATGTTTCAATACCGGAAATACCGAGTTGAAACCAAAAATAATTTTTTCTACGACCATGCGTTCCAACCCTTTTGAAGTTTTGAAAGTGTCACTTTCCCGCACTAGTGCCGGAAAGTAAAATTATGCAAATGTTGATCTTATTAGATAATTTTTTATTAAGGAAGCTATAACAATTGTTACAACAGGTGAATAAATATTTACGGAATATATCAAATAAAATTCTTCCATCTATAAATGACTTAAAACCGTTGCCGTCATCGTCATCTTCATGCGACATGCAATCCTCATCGACGTCATCTACTCCAAATAACTCCAATAGGCTAGTAAACTTTTTGTATATACGGTCGTAGAAAAAACAATGTTTCTAACTCATGCGTAAAGTGTATTTCCCGCCCTTGACCGTCAACTGCAGTCGCGTGCGGGTAAGTATCACTTTCCGCACTTGTTAGAAAAATTACTATATCCCGCGTTATTTAAATGAGAAATCGAGAGGGAAGCCTCTAATTGGTTTGGAATCTTTTTCCAGCGGGAATATATTCTCTTTTCTATAAATTATCGGATTTTCAGGTGAGACCTAAAAGAACAAAATATCGTCTAAAAATGAAACAGTCCAATGTGGATGGAGGTTTCTTCTTCCATGCCACTGGCCACAGAATCCACACGTCTAACGTCCTTCCTTGATCTCTCAAAAGAGTTAAGCATATAGTAAAAAAGGTAATATATATTTTTCATCCCAAACTATGACAATGAAATTAATAAAATCAATAATGATATGATTTGAAGAGCAATTGAGAATGTGATATTTTTAGTCAGTTCGTTCATTAACAAACACAAACATGATGGTTTGCTCACGCGAGAATATGCCACGTATGAGACAAACGGACATCGTTTGTCCTGGGTTGTCCAGAATATAAACTTGATGTGACGTTTAAGAAACAAAAGATAAACGAGATGTGACTTTTCGCACTTTGAACACTAGTGCTTAAAGTGACGTTTTGCGAATGCAAAACTCGAGAGTTTTAGATGCGGTTTTAGTGACGGAAGTAGAAAGGAATTTGGAAATACTGTCTGGCAGATTTAATTAATACTAGTTGACGTATATCTAAAAATAGGTATAGAATCTAGTAATTTATCATCTTATAAATTAAACATATCATCATTATTATATCGAATAAAAACTTCTCGCAACGAACTAATGAATACGCAGCCTTTCGAATTAATACCAGTATATTATGCAGATCAACATTCGCGTGAGATTACACCGGTCTCGATAAAAACACATAATTTTCTGAAATATCTGACCTTGAATGAAAAGGCACTTGATTACGTTCATAAAGCGTGATAGATTAGCCACACTTATTCAGTTGTGTTTGTCGCATTATACTACAAAGAGGCACAAACGGAATTCAGGTCGCTTTTCAAAAATGACCTATATTTTTTTATGCCGTAATAATTTTCAATTTCTCGGAAGAATAAATACAAAATACAACTCTTTTATTACTTTCTTACGTGATCAGGAAACTTTCATTGACATTGCACAAACAGCTTCTAATACGATAAAGACATGAACTAACGAATTAAATAAGCTAAAGGTGCGTACACACATCAAACGCAGAGCGCGAGTGTTTCACGCGTCCATTTTTTATTGTCTAAGCCCTACTAAATAGTTCCAATGGTCAGCTCTTCTCTTCTTTTCAGCACTACCTATTTATTCCAATATTACATTGGAACTGACAAGTACTTCAAAAGGGCTCCGGCTTCCTAAAGGGTGTTTCAGCCCCTCTGTTTGCTGGTTCATCTGCTATTCCATTTGCTTTCATTCCATTATGTCCTGGAACCCACAGCTACTTGACGATGCCTAGTACATTGAGTTTCTGATTACGAGTGAATGAACCGATTACGCAAGAGCTGGATACACAAACATATTTGGAATTTTTCCCAAGCTTACCTAACCTAAAAGAGATATACTGTCAGTAAATTAGTGAAAAGGTTTTAAAAATTGGTGTGGTAAAAGACTTATCCAAGTCAGGACGCAGAAAAACTGAATCAACTGCATTTTTTAATGTTTGTGTCCTTTTAAAAGACGATCCACACTTGAGCAACTACTAGACAAATATCCAGAGAACTCGATATTTCGTAAACATCCATACAAAATTATCAGATGATGTTACGTGTTTATTTTGCAACTTACCTCAACAAGTATTACATAAGATTTAGGTTTCATTAAATTGTTTGAGTATACTATGAAATCAACCAAGAAAAAGCAAATACGTTTATTACCAACTACTTGTTCCATAATTTTTGTCAATATTTATTAGATATCTTTTCAAATACTCTGCAGGTCTTGGTTTCTCCATCCAGCTTCACCACCTGAAAATAAAAGGAAAATATATATATATATATATATATATATATATATATATATATATATATAGTTCTCAATTGAACAAAACCTTATTTTAATTTCAACATAAATTACCTTATTTTTATACAAACATTCTTATAAAACTTACAAAATATAAACAGAACCAAAAAGTATCAGAAATCAATCAGCTGTCAGAAATATCTTCTTTTATTTCCTTCACAACCTTGACCTTAGTAAATACAGTAATTATCAACTCTCTTCAAGGTTAAAAACCGGCATCAGGCCAGAGGTCATAGAAAAAAAGGGTTTTTTTTGGTAAAAAGCAATTTTGTTCGAGAAGAACGTGCTACGCCTTTGGCGGATTTGAAATCAGAAATCTTTGGGAAAATATTAAATAGAGTTCCAGTCTGAGGTACAGAATCACTTACTAAGTGGATATATTATCTATTTTTGTAGCCCAAAGAATTTCGGTTATAATATCTTTCGTTTGAAGCCACATTAAAGGCCACATGCCAACCTAGGTGAGTTACCATGCTGATATGTGATCCAACCTATCTCTTGTATGAGATAAACACTTCAACAAAACTTATTGTTTTAGGCCTTCATAAGAGAGCCCTCATAAGGATCTCCATAAACATATTCTTCAACACAATTGCAATAATATTCCTAATGAATAGCTTGAATTATAGTTGGAACTTTTGCTAAATACCTAACTAAGTATATACATACCTGATTGATCATCATTTTAGTTTGATAGCTTAATTCGTTACTTCCTCCTGGTTTTATCGCATGAATCAAGTTGAAATCTGGATATCGTTTTGACTACCAACCCCAAGTGGTGAAGTTTTGGGGAAATTTCCCTGTAGAAAGATCCCAGGGACAGCAGCTAAGTTTCTTTAAACACAATGTCTCACCCCCAGATCAAGTTTATGACAGAAGTTAAGTCGTACATCTACAATTAAACACAATAAATTTAGTCTAGTAATAATTTTATTAATGTAAGTCTTATGCATATTATATGCACAAGGTACCTAACTCACTTGGCACTATAGTAACGCAGTGAGTACACTACAGTATCTTCCTGATTTTGGAAATTTAATATATACTTTTGAATGAATCAAGAATATCTAAGTTATTTATAGAGACCGAATTCATCCCTGAGAACAATTCCCGTCATTATATAGTATATTGCACTAGTTTCATTTCATAATAATAGAACAAAATCTAAGTTGCACCTACCTGTCGAAGTTTTAGATTGGTAAACCCTTGCACTAGCTTTGTTGCTTGGTAATAATTTTTTTTAAGTAACAATGATGATTTCGATAGACGTGAAGAGTTTGCTGATATAATGATGGAAAAATGTGACAATCAAAACGATCCAAATTTTAATTTTATTTTTTGCGATAAGATCACTTTTTTACGAATGGAAACGTGAATCGACATAATTATAGGTACTGGTCACCTTACATTCCTTGTGGGATGCGTGATCACCTAATATCCAAAATATCCAAAAACAGAATGTAAAACCGCGTTTACACAGGGCCAGTAGGTTGGCAGGTTACTTGGAACAGGTAACCTGAGGCAAGTAACATATCCCGTGTGGACGACCAAGCTTGTAAATCACAGGCAAGTTGCTTGTGAACCTGCCTGGCAGGTCGACTTGCACCAGGAGTGGACAACCTGCCCCCCCACTACTCGAAAACGGTACCTACAGCCTGCCTTGCACTGACGCCGTGTGGACAACTTATTGACGAGCAAGTGAGCGAATTGGTGACAAACAGTGCTTTATTGGATGTTTGTTCATTGTTTAAATTGTTAACATTTTATATATTTGTATAATACTGTACTAATTCAACACGTTGGGCCGAAGAGATAACAATTAAGTTTTCGGAACTTTACAAGGACCGGCTCTGCTTATGGGACCAGTTTTCTGAACTGTACATTACGCAGTTCTGTTGGTAACTCTCTCACTCTCTCACCCATCTGTAAGATTTTGAAGGGTGAGTGACCTCACAGCACTTAGACCACAATTGGCCCATTGTGCATCCTTCTGAGGTTCAGACTTCCTTCTAGTTCGTTATCCAGCCTACTTGTTTGAAGTAGGCGATAACGTCGCCGGAAGTAAGCTCCCTCATGCTGGCTTGTGTTAGCCTGTACTCGCCGAATACAGAAAACCTAAATTGAGAGGGTGTCGGACATTCCCAAAGAATGTGTTCGATAGTCTCATCTTCCTGTTCATATCCTCTACAAAGTGAAGTGTCAGACAGACCCAGTCTGTAGAGGTGTTTTCGTAGGTGGCAGTGACCGGTCAGAATACCCGTGGCTGTCCTAAGGTTCTGTCTGTTCATAGTCACGTATTTTTTGGCTACTTTCCTGTCCGGATACTGCAGGAGTTCCTTGGCAAGCCTGCAACCTTCTGCATCGTCCCATCTACCCTTAAACTTTTCAAGGGAGTGTTCGTTTATTAGGTCAATCAT